>OX608079.1:35858681-35992717 GCA_951509765.1 Sphenella marginata | reverse complement strand
TTTCCGACAGCAAAACAGATATTATCGGTTTCTGTGACACCTAAATCCGACATAATTCCGATTCGAACATGAAACCGATAGCATTGGATTTCATGACACCAAAGCAATTTTTCTGTCGGTTTTAAATCCAATTCCGACAACTATTGGATTCCATGACAGGGGTGAATGTAGTTGAGAACGAGTGGGGTGAGGAATCCCCTCTCATTGTCCATGACCAAGATTTTTGGCACGGAAAAGTAATGCAAATCGTCAGTGAGTTTCCTGCGGATATAAATAGACGATTTGGGTTTAATAGCGAATAGCTTTGAAAATTTTGAAAATTTGTCTATACAACTGAGGAACTTCTGTTTCTCAATTTCAAAGATATCAAAGTGGACGATTTCACATGGATAGCTGGGAATTGGTGTTGGTTGCAAATGAGGCTTGGCCGGATGCCTATCATATTTATTAAATTTGCACATCTCACATCGCCTAACGTATTCCCTAATCTTCTTTGACATACCTAGGAAGTAGTATTTCTCTAAAATCTGTTCGCGGTTTTCCTTCGGATTCCGATGGGCCCTGCGATGCTCTTCCTCAATTATATTAAAGATCCTATCAGGTATGGTCACATCCTCCACTATCCGTTGAGTTGTCCTAACTCTATACCTTTGAAAATGATTGGCATATACGTCCTGCAATTGTTGCAGATACTCCTCGGGTATTTTTATACCATTTACTACGTTGGGATTCAGGCATTCCCTAAGGATTGGAATAATATTTGTGCTGTTAATATTTGGCAAGGAAATGAAATATCTACAGTAACCATGGTGCGGTTGCTCCTAGCATCGAGATTCTTGACCTATCCTGAATATTACCTGGTTCCTAAAGACATTTATGGGGGCTTCCACATGTGGTATCAAATCAGAACTGTCTTGTTCGGCGGAGTGCATCGTTGCTGCTGATGACGCATCTTCGTTGTTGTTTTCTATTGCTCCTTCGGACGGCTGAGCCACCACAGAATCCGTTAACGCATTGACTTCGGTCTTAAGACGGGAAAGGGCATCGGCGACAACGTTTGCTTTCCCTGGCTTGTATACTATTTCGCAGTTATATTCTTCGATGCGCGCCCTTCAGTTTAGCGTTGTAATTGCGACAACTTAAAGAAAATGTTAACGGCTGGTGATCGGTGTGAATTTTAATGGGATAAGACCGCGCCAATTGCGTAGTTTGAGGCGTCTGTGGTGAGATTGAAAGGATTTTCGAAGTCTGGGAAGGCGAGGACATCTGCAGAGGTAAGCATCATTTTTAGATCCCTAAAGGCTTGTATCGCCTCATTGTCAAGCGTAATGGAAACCTTCCTTAAGGCATTCGCCCTAATTTGAGCATTTTCCCCACGCGTTAAGTTTGTCAAAGGCTTGGCTATTTTCGCATAGTCGCGAATGAATTTCCTATAATAAGATGTCATGCCAAGGAAACTTTTTAGGTCCTTTAAATTACATGGTGGTAGTATGGGATTCATTTCCTCAACCTTTTTTGGGTCAGGACGAATTCCATCCGGAGTGATGATATATCCTAAGAATTCAACCTCAGTTTGAAGGAAGCATGTCTTTTCTAGATTTACCTTTAAATTAGCATCTAGCAATCCCGAAAATATGGTTTCGACGTTTTTCAAATGGTCATCAGCATCTCTTCCAAAAACGATGATATCGTCAATGTACACATAACATATTTTCCCAATATATTGTTTAAGTACATCGTCAATCATTCGCTGGAAAATCGCTGGAGCGTTCTTAAGGCCGAAAGGCAATCTCAAAAATTCATACTTTCCATTCATTGTGGAAAATGCGGTTTTCGGTATATCGGATTCCTTCATGGGAATTTGATGGAATCCTGACGTTAAGTCAATAGTCGTATAGTAACGGGACTTTCCCAAACTGCATAAAGTCGCGTTGATATCGGGAATATGGTAGGAGTCGGATACAGTCACGGCGTTAAGCCTTTTATAGTCAATTACCATCCGGTACTGTTTCTCTCCGTTGGGTTTGGGTTTTTTTGGAACCACCCAAATAGGAGAATTGTAGGGACTCTTTGATGGTTGTATAACCCCCTCTTCCAACAATTCATTTACCTGACGGTCGACCTCCTCTCTCATACAAGAAGGATATGGATAGCTCTTGCTATAGATTGGTTCGGAAGTTGATGTTTTGATTTCTGCGCGTACGCAGGTATCTATCAATTCCTTACCATTTAGGGGTAAAAACAGATCACTAAATTTATCAACGAGTTTATTTACTTTCTCTTCTGTTTCAAGAGGAAGATCCTTGGACAACGTATAATTAACTTGGGTGGACACACGAGCTTTTAAGGGGATTTTGAATTTGTTCACCGTTAAGGTATTCGATTTTCTATCGACTATCGCGCCTATATCCCTAAGTGTGTCATCCCCTATGATTCCATCAAAGGATGTTAACCCCGGGAGCACAAAGAAAGTTATATCCGAGCTAACACCTACATCTTTAAATATTTTTAAATACATTTTTTCATTTACTGGTATATTTCCGCCAGCCGATTTCACAGAAAAAGGGTTGTCGACTGCGATGCTTTGTTTGGCAACCGCTTGTTTGATAAAGTTTTTGTTGGCACCTGTGTCAACAAGGAAATCTAGTTTGCGACCGCCAGGAAGAACATATTCTATGTATGGTACGCTAGATGACCGTCGTCCAGAAAATTTTCTTCTTCAGCGGCCTCCACATAATTGGTCATATTTTCGTTATCCGCGGTTGTCTCTAGATTGAAGAGCTTTTGTTGTTTGCGCGGAAGATTTTCGGAATTTGCACCCCGCTTGAATGGATTCGGGCGATTCATGTAATTTACCTTGCGTGAACGTACTGATTGATCTACGTCCATTTTTTCGACAGCCGGTTGTGACGTTGAGGGCGCATCCCGTTTTGGAGCGAACTGGTGACTTCGTCTATCAGATTGGAACCTGCGTTCCTGAGGACGCCATGTTGGTTTCGGTGGAACTGGAGGTGCCTTGCCCTAACCAAAGCCATGCATACGATCTGGAATTGAATTGGTTGGTATCACGACACGATTATTTGGTCGTGCCGTGTGCAATGTGAAATTGCGAAAGTTGGTATTTTGAATCTCAAGGCATGCTGAGTAAGCCTCTGGCAAAGTCTTGGGGCGTTGAATCAGGAGCATTTTGCTCAGTTCACCGTTCAACCCACGGATGAACATATCCAGGGCACGGTTCCGATAAGTGTCTATCAACACCTTAACCGTTTCTTCGGAGTATGACTCCATTTTGAGCTTATTTATAATAAGCGAAAATTGGTGATTCACGGCAGCGTAGAATTCGTCCAGCCGTGAATCCTTTTGGGAAAGTTGGTGGAGTTGATACTCCAATGTACGAATATCGCGTTTATCAGCATAGTGGAGAGATAGACACTCCTTTATGGCGCTCCAGTTGGAGTCGAAAATATTGTAAGAAATTAGGGCAGCATCGGCTGCACCTCGCACCTTTTGCCGTATGTGCTGAAGGATTGCACGGTATATCGGCTTATCCCTAACCACCTTAAAATCAGCCAGTATGCTTTCCACAGAATGTATCCAGGATACATACTGCACTGGGTTGCCGTCAAATGGTCGAAGCTCCTTAACAGAGTCTGGAAGACGCGAGATGTCCTTCAAGTCAGCCTCTGTCGCTGGGCTGCGTGGTACTATTTATACTTCCTGTGTCGGAGTGTTAGATGCCTCACCTACGGTGAGTCGTGCCCTAAGGCTGTCCAAGGAAGACACTCGCCTTTCTATATTCGTCATCTGCTCTAGGAGAGCGTTAACCGCTCCGGTCAGGTTTGTCACCGTAGATTGTAGTGAGTCCATGTTTGACCTAGTCAGCATCTGTAGGTAAAAAGAAAAAAATAGTTATGATACTCACAGGATCCACACGATCATTTACTGTTCACTATCTTTGCCTTTCGGGGCTATTTGTCCACCACCAGCAACCTTGTTGCTTTTTATTTTTCCTTTAAGGTTTCACTTCTAGCAACCTTGTTGCTTTCTTTATATTTTTAATAATTTTTTCCACTTCTAGCAACTTTGTTGCTTTTTTATATTCTTAATAATTTTTTCCACCTTTAGCAACCTAGTTGCTTTTTAGAATTCTGCCCTTAAGGCTATTTTCACTTCACTCTTCCTAATACTTTTTCACTTCACTACTGGTCCCTGCTCGGGCGCCAGTTAAGGACTGAAGGTCCTGGTATACTAAAAAAATTAAAGGGCCAACTTGCCCTGGAAATGAAACACAAGAGATTAGAGTTTTACAAATTTAATGAATTAATTGTTTCACCAAGACTTATAGTATGATTACTAATTAGGTTAGTAGTCCCCACGCAATTGCCGCTAAATTCTGCGCTGCTCCCATTTATAATGTTTAGCGCTGCTGTCTTCAAGCGCAGAGTTTTGGTGCGCCGGCTTAGAATCCCGCTTCCCACGGTTAGCATGCACCGATGTCATGTGCAGGTATTTCACAATCGTGTGAAACATATTTTGCTGACGCTATGTCTGGCTGGGTTCCTATTGCATGAGCCCACAGGTAAATACGGTGGGAAGCGACTGGCCTTGAGTTAGGGTGTTAGGTTGTAGCTAACTGCAACTATGCTGACATGGCGGCACGTGTATTGGTATAGTGTGGGAATGCAACATGTTGGGTGCCGCAGTGTGTTAACTTATATATACATATTAAGGCGCCTCACGCTTCATACAAAAAAAAATGGACACCCTGTTTCCATCGGAATTATAAACTTCAATGTATTCTAAGACCATGGTCAAAATATTTCGAAAAAATATCAAGATTTACCGGAGCTAAACCGCGTTAAAAAACGCTAAAAATATCCTTTTTTATGTATAAAAGGAGTATAAAAAAAAATCTTTAATAAAAAGCGCCTGAGGTGATAAGTTAGCTGGAGTATAAAAGGTTAACATAAAAAAGTTTGAAATTTTTATCAACGCAATCCAAATATTGAGATAAATGATGCTGTTTTGGTGATATTTCGAGGGGTAGGTTTGTGGAAAACTTTAAGAACTCAGCCAATTTTTGACGGATTTGAACGATTAGGGTATCATTTGAAAGGTATTTTCGAGACGTTGTCATTTCTGCAAAATTTAACCCTTTTTTTCACATTGCTAATATTAGCACAGTTAGTGCAAAATTTTCAAACTTCTTTATGCTTACCTTTTGCTTCCATCATCTCAGATGCTTTTTATTAAAAAATATTTTTTCATACTCCATATATACATAAAAAGAATATTTTTAGCGTTTTTTTAAAAGCGGTTTAGGTCCAGTAAGTCTTAATATTTTTTCGAAATATTTTGGGGGAGTCCTTAGAAAAGAGTGAATTTTGAAATTTCGGTGGAAACAGTGCAACTCTTTTTGGCGAGGCACCTTAATATATATGTATATATGGCACGATATATAACAGTTATATCATCAACCTCCTAAAAGATTTTTGCGCCGAGCTTCTTTTCCAATTTGTGGTGTGACGGTTTGAAATTTTTCCTACAAATTGGTGGGACCTACGGTTTTTCACCGACTCCGAACGGCATCTACAAAGCAGATGAATTTTTGCTGAGAAGCCTTCCATGGCAGAAGTACACTCGGAGAGTTTGCCAAACCACTGCAGAGGGGCGACTCCGTTTTGAAAAAACTTTTTCAAACCACTTTTGATGTAACCTGTACCAGGGCTCGAACCTTGGACCTTCGGTGTGGTATGCCGGCAACACTACCACCACACCACGGCGGCCGCAAGCGTGCATTGGGCCAATACCTTTAGATGGCGCTTTCATCTCAAATTGTAACGTGGACATTAGACATAATATATGATTTAAAAAAAAGTTATATTTTTTAGGGTATACCCCTACTGTAATCTTTCTATAGTAATCGTAGTGTTTAAGGTGCACTTAGGCTACATGGTTAACAAATCCCATCTTGCATTTTATTAGTTTTTTTGGGCTTCAGAGCGTGTGGGCTCATTGTTATATTCGGCTTTCTGGAAGAAGCGAACTAAAAATTGTTCCGTATTCGGATACTAATTCTGATAATGGTGAACCAAATATCGAACTTCAGGCCAATGCTTCAATTTTAATAAGAATTCTTGACAGGCCTGAAAAATTAAAAAAAAAAGGAGACTAACAGCATTATGGAAAATGTATGTAGCAAAACGGAAGCGCGATCTAGACCAAAAATAAATTTTCTCAAAGGGTGGATTGTTCAAAATGCTGGTACAGGCATGCAACTAAACTCTTGGCAACGGTATTTAAATATTTCCTATGAATCAGGTATAAATGTAACGCAAGCTTCGACTACAAATTTCAACAGAAATTATGTAAGGAATATTGGGGTCTAGGAAACTCGGAAAAAACAAAAACTGCCCAGCCAGAACACTATGCCCTAAATAATCCCTTAATTATGCCATAGTACTAAGGCAAAGTATGCCTCACAAATTTGACAACTTTCCATTATATTGTACAGGGCAAAAGGAAAAATGTAAGGGATACGTTCATATGCGTGTGAGTTTTTGTCTCTCTCTCTCTTATAAGCTTCATGTATTAATCGCTCTCACGCGAATGCCTATACATAAGGGATGTTTAAGGTATAGTGTGAGGCATTAAATATGGCCTTAATAAGCCATTAAATAATGGATTATAAAAGGGATTCGTTAAGGCATTATATAATCTGTTATATAAGGGAATAAATTAAGGGATTTTATAAGGAATTGTACTTTACCAGGTCTTTGATCCTCTTCGTAAATAAAAGAATGTGTTTTATAAATATATATTTATTTAAATTATAAATCTAAACATTGAATGTATTATTCCACTTTTAAAATAACTCAAATTGCACTTCCTTCATTGTTTATATTTATATAGAGATCATACACCTATACCAGTATCATCAAAATTTCTAACTTTTTAGTAAAATTTTTTAGATTTTTTTCGAGAATGCAGTTTTTTAGGTCGTTCAATTGTAGTGAACAAAGATGCTAATCTTAAGCCGCTAAAAGAATATTTATTACTAAAAAGTTAGAAATTTTGATGAAACTTTTTCGAGTTTTCTTGAATTTTCCACAAATTTTTAACTTTGATTTGTTAAATTTTCATTGTGTTTTTACACATACTTTCATACAAAAATAATGAAATTAGTCAAAGGAAGTTAATCTTACTGGAAATTCCAAAAAAACCCTTTGAACGCAGACATACTGGGCTAGGTGTATGTAAATAAGTATCTTATGGATAACTTTAGAAAATTAAGAAAATGTTTAAGAAATTAATGAATGAAAAATAAAGTAAAATATCTTAATAATTAATAAATAAATTAGAGTTAGCTTTCTATAGCTTCTTGAGGTACGATTTGTTCTTCATGTTCAGTTTTTTCCGTATACACCAACGACGCTGTAGAACCATAACTTTTTCCATTGTCAAATTTCGTATATTGGCGAGTGGGCCAAATCGGCAGACATACCACCATCACCGCCACCGGCGGACGATAATGATGAACTAGATGAAGATGATGTATTCGCTGTTGCTGTTGTATTACCACCACTACTGACTGTTGTTGGTGTGCCGGTACCGGTTGGGATGCGTATGTGATGTTGGAGTTGGTTGCGTTTGTACGGGATGTGTTAATGACAATTGTGACAGTGCTACCGGATTGTGTGTTTGTACGGTGCAGGTGGATGAGGTGGTTGTTGGTGGTGTACCAGAGGCGGCGATGACGGCGACAGCTGAATGTGTTGCTGGTGTTGTATGTGTGAGAATATTGTTGGAAGCAGCAGCAATGTTGTTTGCGTTTTCGTTGCTCAACAATGTTAAAGATGTTGGTGTTGTTACTGTTGTTGATTGCGTTGACAATGGCTTCGTTGGTATCGTTGATACCGTCAGCGGCTCTTGATGTTGATGTTGGTGATGTTGTGGTTGTAGTTGTTGTGACGGCACAACGTTGATGATAATACTCGTGATTGTGATGGTGGTGGTGGAGTAATTGATTTTGATTCACCTGCTTCGGATGTGGTTGCCACTGCATTTTCTGTTCCGCTTGTAGTGCATCCAGTTTCCTTGTTTTCTGTTTGATGTTGGCCCTGTTGGGCAACAGTTGTCGGGCGTGTAGTAGATCCACTTTGTGGTGGTGGTTCAGAGCCAAGAATAGTTTGTTGTTTCGGTGTAGGTGTTCTAACTGGTTGAGCAGTGGTAGATTTACTAGAAGGAATAGGTGGCGGTGCTATTTGCTGTTGTGCTACGCCTTGTACAACGGCTGGATTTTTTACCTGTAAAGTCGCTTGAATTAAGCTCGGATGATCAGCCGGCTGAAAAAAAGAGATAAAGCGACTTTAGATTTAGAAATATAAGCTAAAATGTACCCAGTGACAGTAGATAAAGCCAAATAATTATAAAAAAAGCTCACTTTTGGAAGTATTTTCTGTTGCATTATTGGAGCCTGTTGCTGTTGTTCAATTGCATTTGTGCGTGTTTGTTGCTGCTGTTGCGAGGGTAATACTTGTTTCGTTATAATTGTCTGCGAATTTAATTGACTTGGTTGCGTTTTAATTTATAAATTTATTTCACAATTTTTACTTACCTTTGTTTGGTTTAATTTAATTATTTTTTTCCACGCTGTTGTCGCTGTTGCCGGCACGATGACTTTTCACTTTTTGACAAGTGCCAATGACATTCGTATGTTAGAGGGAAATGCCGCTAACATGTCAAGCATAAAAAGCAGTGTTACCCGCTCTTACATTCACAGTCAATCAGCATGTTTATGCGATTGTAGTTGTGAATGCCTTAGTCCGTTCTAGCTGGGTGTATATCGGTTCCTAGACTCCAGAGTATTATATTTACGTAACAAGCTAGATGGGAAAAACGTGTGTGCTTAAAGTTCTTTTGCAGTACTTTTTCCATAAGCCGCCAACTTTTGTCAATACTCCTTTTAAAAACCAAAAAAGATCAATTCGCAGTATGCAACGTATACAAAAATTCCACCAATGAATATCCATCAACGGGTCAATTCTGGTGTAACAACATTCGTTTTACCAGCAAATACATCATTAAGAAACTGTTACACCATATTGGCATTCTGCTGGCTTAATTTTCAGTTGAATCTCGTAACCACCAAAATAGGTGGTAACGTGGAGTAACCGCTAAAAATTGCACATGTTTTGTAAATATTTTTGTGGACAGAAAATACCACAAATTTTGTACACATACTGGTTCACATAAATTAATAAACAATCATGCCTATTACCATATCCAACGGATGCCATTCGCGGGGAGTGCGGATCGATTCGCGAAAAATCAGTTGCGGATCTGAGTTAGAAAACTTTAAAAAATCAACTTTATCGATTTCCTTTAAATCTACTAGCTTATTCAAAACAAGAAATAGAAGAAAATATCTTGACAATGTCGTTTTTTTATTTTAAAGGTTAAATCCGCAACTGTTTTCACGCGAATCGATCCGCACTCCCTCCGCAAAGCATCCGTCGGATACCGTAATAGGCATGAATACAACAATTTTCTACGCGAGGTTTCGTTGCGTTTGCATTTTATTCGTTATTGCGGATTGATTGTTTTTGACAGCGTTGCCATGCAAGCTCGAATCGCGGGTTCATGAACTGCATTGGCAACGGTTACGATTTTCGGTTAGATAATTTTCCAGGTAAAAAAATTGCTGGTTACGCTCAGAAGACCTGTAAGAGAGGATTGGGAAGAATATAAAAAGAGAGAGAAAGATGTAATGGATAAAGCATCCGACAAACGATTATAGCGATTTCCTTCGAGCTGCAAGCAATTCTGTCAATTCCTTTTAGTAGTGGTAACAAAATTTACTATTGGAGGAAACTAAATGTGTATAATTTTGCCGACAATGGAAGTAAAAGAAGCTCAGAGCGTTTGTTTAAGTATTTAACTTCTCTTCCTGCACTGTTAAGCATGTCACGACATATATATGTATTCTGATAAATGTGGAGGGCAAAACAGAAAACATTTTTTTCCAGCAGTCAAATGTCGTATAAGGCGTTTATTTGTAGCTAAATTAAATACATTTTTTTTTAAGTAGTTTGTATGTACATACATATGTATATTAGTGAAACTGCATTAAAATTTCAATTACCAACAATAAAGGTACGTTTGTATACGCATATTGTCACTTGCGAAGCGAATATATTTGGCGAGTAAAACAGATTGGCGAGCGCGCCCAAAATTTTAATTGTGCGTGTCGAATGAACTTTTTCATCTGCTGTGTGATGTTGTCATTCAAACCGTGATGTTGTCATTGACCGTTTACCAGGGTTTTTGACAAGCGCACTACTAAAATTATTTCTCGCTCAATCCCTTCTGCTGATGTAGATGGCGACGTGTAAAACAAGTCTACCTACATTTTAGAAGTTATTGAGAATGGTTGAGCAAGAAACTCAGAGGAGCTCCATCGTGCTAAATCGGGAAACACATTGTCCAACTTGCACTTCATATTCGTCAGATACTTGTGCCACGCTTTATAGTATTACCTTTACGTTCTTCATTTCCCGGTCGATAATCGCCCCTATTATGGTTGTCAACATCAATTGTCACTTCGTATCAACATCAACATCACGTCGTATCAATATCAACGTCGCGTCAATGCAATACTGGTATTTACTTCATCAATGTATTGACGTTGACGCGTTATCGATAATTTAATAGCAAAACTACGATCCTTATACCTTTGACAGTTGTTTATTTACAATTTATTGCGCATATAATTCTGCTTAAGATTTAAACTTTTGTTTAAAGATGTTTTTTTTTATGAAAGCTCAAGCTCGGAGCTCGTTCGCTACATTATAAGCCAGAAAAAGCATCGCAAATCGCAAACATAATCTTTGTCTTGACTTTAATGTAGAGTCATCAAGCTAGATACAATTCATCATCCGAAGCTGAAAATGTTCAAGATGGGTTTAAAGTTGATTTATCTGACGACTTGCAAAACATGGAAGCTTCGCAAATACGGCAACAAATTAAAGAAAGCTTTTTGTAATTCGTTTTTGGTTGTTTTTATTAAAAAATAAATATAAAACAAAAATATTTATTCTGTTTTTAAAAATTATACGCATATTGTCACATGCGAAGCGAATGAAAATTTTGCCGAATTTCGCCGTCTCGAATTGCGGCATGCGAATCTGTGGCGAATACGCCAAAAAGTGGCGAATGAGTGACGAAAATGAACTTCTCGAATTGCCAGTAGCGAAAAACTTAGATTCGCTTCGCCAAATGTGTCAAAATTTGACGAATGCTTATTTCATTCGCATTTGAGAAAAAGAAGCGACAAATTTTGTGTTTATTCATATATTTTGATAGAAAAAAGAATTTTAGCCGAAAATAAAACAACATAGAAGTGAGTAAACAACTTTTGTGTGTTTTTTAATGAAATTAAATAATAGTTCCTCTAGGTCAATGTGGGTAAACGATGGCACGTTAAAAAAAATGATTACTACTGACAATCTCCGGGTGCAGATGCAACATACTCCTCATAAGTAAGTGAAGTCCATTGTACAAGACTGCATGAGGGGCGAGTAGTGGATAAACATTCTTCTTTCAAATACATATATGTAAATCAATTTGTTTTTGAACCAAAGCCCGTATTTGTTTCATTAAATTCAAGCGCGAGTTCCACATTTGTTAAATGGTTTTAATAAGATCTGTAGCGCGATTCACTACCTTTTAACAATTTTGCAATAGAGATATTTATCATTAACGTATACTGTTTAATTTAACAATTGTGCGATTCACTAACTCGGATTTAACAATAACGTTTAAATAATTGTTTAAAATTATGACATGTGGCATCTCAGTCGAAATTGACTAGAACGTTGCTTAAATGTTAAGTGCAGCATTTGCCAGCGCCGCCGTTGGTGTCGCAGTAGCGCAGCTGACAAGCGTCTGGATAACAAAATAGATGTCGCAAGTTCGATTCCAATAACTAGGAAACATTTTTTCTAAAATATATATTTTTTTAAATAAATACTTTTTTTTAAATATAGAAATACTTCTTGCTCAAAAAATTTGTTTTTAATTTATTTTTATTTTAACCAATATTTCAACGACACCAACGGATAACGTGATAAAATATCAATTTACAAATCGACTACGATAAATTAACGAGTTAAGAGTTGACAAAAAGTTAGTGAATAGCATAGATAGTTAAAATTATTGTTACGTTAATTTATCGTGGACAAATTGTGTTAAAACAGTTAGTGAATCACAAAATTGTTTAAATTATTGTTAAGTTAATTTATCGTTGACAAATTACGTTAAAAAGTTAGTGAATCGCGCTACTGTAGCCCGTTTCTGTATCCCATCGATACGATTTTTAACGCAAAGTGCAACCCTGTTATGTAGTTATCGCTGAGCAGTGTTTCTATAAGCGTGGTAGAAATGTATTTTCGTTACGGCGATCGATAAAATTAACGCAGCCTATAGTGGCAGTGATAACAAGCGTAGAATCCTAAATAATTGCATTGTGTGCAAATTTTTAACGTTATTAATATTTACTAAAAGTTAATTCTTAGAAAAATATAAAAACAGAAAAAAATATTAAAAAAAAGTTGAAAAAAAGAAAAACTTGCCATGATTCGAACTCGGAATCCCCCGCTGGTTAGGGCAACATCACAACTACTAGGCTATTAAGACAATTGCTTGGCGTGCGTCAAATGTTCTATTTGGCACCTAAGCTTTGTGGGCTAGCATTTTATCATTTTTACATAACACACCACGAACATATCGCAAGGTGAATTTTTTTTCATACAGAAACACTTTTCATAACGAATTCGTTACGAGCCATGCAATAAAAACTCATTCGTTAAGTTAACGCAAAGTTACAGAAACGGGCTACTGGTATAATTTTTTGTAATGTTGCTGCAGTGGCAAAACACAAACGTTTGAATAACGCAGGCGCACCACTATGTATTCATGCGCATCTTTTGCGCTATTGCCAATTGTTATATTCAAGTGGATGTGATTGCAAAACGTCTTCTGCTATCATTAAATCACCATTGGATTCACTGTGGGTTTTACGTGTCCTTGCACCACTACTTCTCACATCCAGCTCATCTGTATCCGAACTAGCACCACTTTTTATGATCTCGGTATGAGCTGCCATTTCCAATTGACGCACATCATCCTCGCTACCTACTACAATTACACAAACATCGCGCTCTTTTGTACAAATAAATAAACAAAAACATATGCAAATGACACAAAAATGACAGAAACGTCAAATTCGGATGAACTTTTTGAATTTGTTTGAATGGCAACATAACATGGCAGGCGAAAATGTTCATTCGCCACTCACAATGCAAATTTTAGGTGAGTTCGCCAATCTGTTCGACTCGCCAAATGTATTCGCTTCGCAAGTGACAATATGCGTATTAATCTTTAAACAATGCAACTCATGTAACTTCCACTTTTGGGAACACCTTGAGCCATTCCATTCGGGTTAAGCTGCTTGCCGAAGTGAAGAAAGTTGGAAACTTGCTCCTCCAATGGGCTCAGCACCAATTGCCTGTAGCTTCCTCCTGCTTGTTGTGCACTAGCTTTCTTTTGACCTTGCATTTCACATCCCTCCAAACCTTTAAATTCGCAAAACGTAAAAAAATAAGTAGTTTTTTACCTTTTGCCAACCCTCACCATCCCTGAGTGGTGGACCGAGAGCATTGATTGCACTTGCATTATCATGCCATTGCGACTTAAAATTATTGGGAACTGTCCCTTTGGAAAGCCTTTAGCAAGCGGATTTTTTATGTTCTAAAACAAACTGCGATAATTGGTTGTTTGCTATTTTAATTTTTCTCTCCACTTTCCTGAATTAAATAAAAACTAAACAAATAAAGTGTGTAAAAAGGTGTAAGTTAGGTGTAGTTTTATGTTCACACCCGTCAATCGAATATCACTATTGTTGTCGTAAATACCAAAATAGTATCAATGGCTGTCAATAGTTATCGAAATTTACAATGTCGATACCAATTCGTTAACATCACGTCAATTCTTAAAAGTATTGATAACCGCAATAGGGGTGAATATGTATCATCGAGACTGTCGTCGTTGACTTCAAAGAAACGTTCACCATCTGTAGTGGAATTCACTAACTTCGATTACGACATTCGCAATCGACATTTTGTCATACCGATATTTATCACGATATTTGGTATTCACTAACTATTTTTTCTCGATTTTCGCTTATTTGCAATCAGCTGTTTCGCAAACTAAACGACACACAAATTGCAGTTGTTTTCTATGTCGTTAAATAAATTGCACATAATTTGAATTTTTTATAAAAAATTGGAATAATAATACTATATCCATATTATTATCATTAAAAAATGGCATTTGAGAACATAGAGTATGTTATACTAGCTGACCCGGCACACTTCGTTCTGCCCAAAATAGACTTTACTATTAAGTTCATTTAAAAAAAAGATATCCAACTGAATGATAAACTATGTATCTATTCCAATCTAAGTTAATATTCGCCGACACACTAAATCATTTGCACCAAATCACTCAGATATTGATAATCTACACATTCGCAACTGTTCATTTCGTAAATGTAAACTATTTACCACGAAAAGCTACCGCTACCACTTCAATCACTAAATTAGAAATAATATTGTAAGCTGTCAAATGAAATGACCGCCTTCTACCCACAAATTTATTTTCACTGAGTATGAAAGGCCAAAATCGCCTAGGCGGTTAGATGGCTATTTTAAGAAAGTAAGTGAGAGATTGGTCTAGTATATGGGCGAAATGGTACCAAAAGCGACAGCGTAGTACTTCGGTACTTTCTTGAGCCAAATTGTATCGAAAAAGTACAATTGTATGGAAAAACCCAACCGTAAACTTGCATTATGTTAAATCCTATACACTGGTATTCTGCTATGCTTACTTCAGTTTCGTAGCATAACTGCCTTTATCTTCTAGTCAGCCATGTGGTTTTTATAATTTCATAAAATTAAAAAGTGAAATAGTGAGAATTTAACATTTTTCGAAATAATGTCACATATGTCATATACGGTTCTACCTTTAGAGCCGTTTTACATAGAACACTCATCAATACCTTTCATTTGAAACCCATATCGTAATAACACTTTCTGGGGGCACCCTGGTCCACATTCGGACCAATATCTCGGAAACAGGACCCCCTAGGTGAAAGAAAACCACTCCATGTTTCAACACTCATCAGTACCTTTCATTTGATACCCATATCGTATAAACACGATCAAGGGTAACCCCGGTCCACATTTTGCCGGATATCTCGAAAACCCGGAAAATTTTAGAATGTTTTTTTAGCCTATAACCATGTCGAGCACACGGAGATCTTCCGTTCAAAATTTCATCAAAATCGGTTCGGCCGTTCTTGGGTTTTGCGAACAGAAAAAAAACGGCTTTCAAAATATAAATAGTATAGATAGCGAGATGAGAAATCCTTTGCCCGCATCGTTAAAGATAAGTTAAGCGGCAAATACATTACACGAACTTTTCCGCGAACATTCCCGTTATGTCATGTTTGTTCGAACTTTTCTCTTGTGTATGGTGGTGTTTGCCAGTTCGCGCAAAAGTTCGCCAAAAATCAAAATATTTAGATATAGAATAGAATAGATTTGCATTCACATACATTTTTCACTAAGATAAACATATTTGATGAAACAGATACCTAGACCCATACATCATAAATTTAAATGTTCTTTAACTTTTCTGAAACTGCATACTCTGATACCTAAAACTATACCCAAGAAAATTTTTTTGGTTGTACACTTTTTTCTGTATTTGATAGAGAATTGGTGATGTGATGGCGTATATCAGCTAACTAAAAGTGCAAAAAAAGACTCCTTTCGGACCATAAAACGCTCAATTCTCAGAGCTTTACTCTCCAAAACGAGCTTCTTTCGGAGCACAAATGGAGCGAAAAATCGCTCTACGCGGGAACTCCAACGGAGTCATAAAAAAGAGTCCGAAATGAGTCCGATTTCGATGAATTTGAAACGTTTTTTGACTATTTTTAAATGAACTGCGGAGCCTTTTATTGGTGCTTTTCTGAACCTTTTTCGGAGCCTTTTATTCCTCCATTCTGAGGGGTTTTGGAGGCTTTTCAAACGCCTTTCGGAGCCCTTTAATTGGTGCTTTTCTTTTATTCATCCATTCAGAGGGTTTTTGGGCTCTTTTCGGAGCCTTTTATTGGTGTTTTTCTGAAGCTTACTTGGGGTCGTTTTTTACTTCTTTTGGGTCATAATTTCTTTGCGCAATTTTTCCCTTCTAACTATTCTGCCGTCACCAATTCTGACTTTCTAAATTATCCCAATGAGCTACATGGGAACAATTTAATTAATTGTCCAACTATATGCGCCAATGATGTTCTTATTTATCTGAAAACTTTGAAGGAATCTTTTAAATGCTGTCCTGATAGGATTCCTGCATGCTTCTTGAAGAAGTGTGCTAACAATATTTACCAACCCCTTACCAATTTGTTCAATCTGTCACTAAAGTGTGGTGTTTTTCCCAAAAGCATGGAAAGAGTCGTTTCTTCTACCGCTTCATAAAAGCGGAAGCAAGGCTTCTATAGAGAACTATCGTGGCATAGCAAAGCTTTCTGCCATCCCAAAAGTGTGTGAAGCTATTGTTACCAATCAGCTTACGAATCCTATCTCTAAATTAATTTCCGACTGTCAACACGGGTTCTGTAAGGGAAAGTCCACCGTTACAAACTTACTTGAATTTACTTTGATTTCAGTAAAGCTTTCGATAAAGTGTGTCACTCTTTACTTATTCATAAACTGGATCAGTTGGGTTTCCAGCCGGGTCTCAATCGCTAGATCTCTTCTTGCCTTAGCGACAGAGCACAAAAAGTAGTGTTTAAAAATTGTGAATCCGATGTTATTTATGTCTCCTCAGGAGTTCCTCAAGGAAGCCATCTTGGCCCGATTCTGTTCTTGTTGTTTATAAATGATATTTCTACAGTAATATAATTTTCGAAAATTTTAATGTATGCCGACGATGTAAAGCTTTGTCATTCGAAGAAGCTTCAATCAGATCTAAATACACTAGTTACTTGGTGCGATTTAAATTATATGCCGCTTAATCGAAAGAAATGTAAGTACATGGGTTTTTCGAGAGGAATATCACAGCCAGCTTCCTATACAATTAATAGTTATAGTCTTGAGCAAATGTATGATTTTGTTGACCTTGGGGTTACTATGGACTAAAAACTCGGTTTTAACTGCCACATTAACTTAACAGTCAATAAAGCTAGAGGCTTTCTAGCATTTGTTAAACGATGGTCTAAAGAATTTATGTAACTAAAACTCTTTACTACATTAGACGGTTGTATAATTTGGAACCCACGTTACCAGGTCCTCGTGGATCGCTTAGAATCAGTTCAAAAACAATTTTTAATATTTGCCTTAAGAGATCTTCACTGGGATCCCTTGAATAATTTGCCATCGTATACGAGTCGCTTAAAACTAATTAATCTTCACAGCCTTTCTAGTCGGAGGGAAATGCTTGGAATTGTCTTCATGATTAAATTACTAAATGGTTCAATCGTAAGCCCGTTTCTTTTGAGCGAAGTGAACTTCAATGTACCTTCTCGTCCATCAAGACATTTTAAACCACTTATCTTGAAACCAGGGACCGTAACTGTTATAAGTTTAATTATAGAACTCGACATTTGATCATTATTTTCTGTTTTTTTTCAATAAA
Organism: Sphenella marginata; assembly: GCA_951509765.1. Taxonomy (NCBI): domain Eukaryota; kingdom Metazoa; phylum Arthropoda; class Insecta; order Diptera; family Tephritidae; genus Sphenella; species Sphenella marginata. The sequence goes on along the minus strand of OX608079.1, from coordinate 35,974,960 downwards.
AATCAACAATAATCGTTACGCTTAAGTTTTATTTTTTTGATTAAGCGTAATGATCACTTTTCGAGTTTTATTTTTTTGAGAGGAAATAAAACTTACCCTTGAGTTTTATATTTTTGCTCGACAGTAATCGTTATTCCTTGAGTGATATTTTATCGTTCAAGGATAAAAATTAAGTTCCGAGTCTTAAGTTTTTTCGTAGATCAAAAAACTCAAAAGGCCGCTTCGCCTTTATGGCAAGTATATGTATGTGGCTAAAACTATGTTCAAATAATTGAGGACATATGTTGACGAGATTATACCAACCAATATTTTTGACCAACAACTTTTCTTAAAGGCGCAGCGACCTTTTGAGTTATTTTATCCGCGAAAAAAACTTAAAACTCGGAACTTAATTTTTATCCTTGAACGATAAAATATCACTCAAAGAATAACGCTTACTGTCGAGCAAAAATATAAAACTCAAGGGTAAGTTTTATTTCCTCTCAAAATAATAAAACTCAGGGAATAAGTTTTATGTTTGACCAAAAAAATTAAACTCAAAAGTAATGATTAAGTTGTAATTTCTATAGGATTTACTCAAACTTTTTTCAATCATTGTAGATTTCGGGTGAGCATGAAGAGACATGCTCATTCATGTACTTGAAACTGTTCTACGATAGGAGGAAGCCTTTGAGTTTTGACATTAAATATACAAAATTAATCGTTATTGGGGGTCCCTGCTTGAAACAGTGCCGAACTAATTTTGAATTAAATGAGCCTTTTCGTTGTTTGTGTCAAGATTATAATTCTCATTCTGGTACGTTTGATATTTCAGACTCACTATGCAGCATAAAAAAGTAAATTCTTTCTATCCTAAATACATATCAACAATTTGCTTTCATATCCTTTGATTCTTATTTTTATTCTTTACAATAACTATTCGCTGTCAACTAATTATTTATTAATTGTGTCATCTATTTTGAAGTTAACTTCTTAGGCGGCGATATGAAGTTTTTATTGAGAGTAAAATTGAGAAAATTGTATTGTAATAGATGATATAACGGGAACTATGCAACGGAAATAGAATATTGGTTATTGTCTTTGAAATCCTCACTACTGCTGCGTAGATGGCACTAGAAACGCCAAACTTGAAAAGGTGTTAGGAACAGATGACGCTAGATGGTGCACACCAACACACACACATGCTGTACATAATTCCCTGCCAACCATGATCGGATAAAAATCTGGATAATCATTGAGTCGCGCTTACCAAAAAAGAGGATAAAAAGTGGGTAATTTTGTTCAGAGAGGTTCACTTTTTACCCATGTTGAAAAGATTTTTGCGTGTAAGTGTGAGAGCATACTTTTAGGCACTTGTCGTTTTCCATACAAATTCTAAAAATATGCGTTGGTGTTAGTAAAAATTTGTGAATTTTTGGAATCAGAGTTTCACCATGGTTAGCCATGGTTGGTAGGGTTGCCTTTGGTGCTGGTTAGATTAGTACAGTAATTATGTACATAGTTGATTTTTGTTGCTGCAATTGTCAACTCATTTGTTATTGTCATGCTTGTTGAGTATAATATGTTGAGTAAATAGCTATATTAAATGGACCTAAGGTGGCTTTATGTATGCGTCCAAACCACAACTGCATATAACATCTAAAAATCATTTAGTTTGGCCTAGGGTGTTCATCACCATCTTTTATAGTTTTAAATAATTCTTCGGATTTTGTAAGAATTTAATTCAAGTACATTAGAACTGGAATGTCCCCCCAAATCAATAAAATTCAATCCTCAGACTCTGACGGCTTGATTTTATACCGGCGCATAAATTCGTTCTACCAGGCACGCAGAAAAAATGCGTGCGCGGATGCTATTTGACAAACATTTCTATTCGCCCCCTTGAGATTGAGACATGCCTTAGGTCGAATTACATATTCCGTGAATGGATGAAATTGGTTCCATTCCATGGAATAAATCGAAATTAGGTAGGTAAGTTTGATAAAGTCGATAGAACTGATACCAATTATGCCCGTTCTTCAAATCCTTATACGAGTGGTTTCATAATCCTCATATAACTCTGTTGAATTTTAGCGGCCTAGCATGAATACTTCCAGAGATATGCAACATGAAAAATCCCATTTGTATGTCAGGTGCCCGCACCTTTTCCCCTATCCCTCTTAATTCATCGATGGTTTTCAGTTTCTGTTCTAAAGTTGGTTATGATCGGTCAATCCGTTTAGAACGCAACTTAAGTTATGCATACATACACACATACAATATTTCAATCTTATACATTATATATGTAGTAGAGGCAGACGTCCTGTCTAAATGCGAGCTCACTGTCCCCCCTTTTACAACTCTCCTTCCAATCTTTTTCTCTTCATTACCCGCTTTCCTTTTACCCCGCCCCTCTTTCTCTATATCCCATTCGTATTGGCCCCTGTTAATTTAGGCATAATTCTACCCACTTACCAAATTTGAAGCAAAACGCACAATGCATAGGATATTTTTGAATGGATCGGTTCCCTGGTCCACTTCCCGGAAGTAAGAAATTGTGAATCTAAACAATTCTCGAATACGCCTTATTCATATTTCGTTATTTCTGAATTTAAGAAGTTAACTTCTTTCACGTGTACTGGCTACACGCGGTTTTTATACCTTTCATGAGCATGAAATGGTATTATAACTTTGGTCCGATGTTTGTAAGTATGAGAAGAAGAAGAGATAGACCCACCATTAAGTATATAGAAATGATCAGGGCGACGAGCTGAGTTGATTTAGCCATGCCCGTCTGTCCGTCCGTCCGTCCGTCCGTCCGTCCGTCTGTCCGTCCGTCTGTTTGAACGCAAACTAGTCCCTCAATTTTAGAGATATCTCGATGAAATTTTGCAAGCAGGCGCCATTTTGCATAGGATTAATCATTTGTCGGAACCAGCAAGATCGGACCGATACAACGCATAGCTCCCATACAATCGATTGTTCCGATAAACGGGTTTTGGCCTCTAACTCTTGCAATTAAAAAGCTATTAGAGCGAAACTTCACAGGTTTAGTACTTATTATATGAGTAATGTGTGTAGTGAAAATCACCTAGATCGGACCAACATAACATATAGCTCCCATATAATCGATAGTTTCGATAAATGGGTTTTGGGCTATAAATTTTTCAAATAGAAAGCTAGAAACGTAGAATTTTGCAGGTTTGGTACTTATTATATGAGTAATGTGTGTAGTGAAAATCATGCAGATCGGACTTACATAACATATAGCTCCCATATTACCGATTGCTCCGATAAGTGTGGTTATGGCAGTTTTGGAGAGTTTGTAAGTAATTGTAAGTAAGGAGCGGACACTGAGAAAAGTTGTGCATATTCAGGAAAGGTATAAAGACTTCGGCACAGCCGCAGACAGCCCTTTCCTTACTTGTTTTTTTTATCTGGGTGAGGCCATCTCAAGTGAGCTCGCATTTACCAAGTGTTCGAATAACCAAAAAAAAAAATTTTCACATTAAAGCCTTATAAAAGGATAGGAAATCCTCTTAATTTTTTTCTCAAAATTTGTTACCGTTAAATATTTATAACCAATTGAATTTTGTCGCATTAAATCGGTCAAAAATTGTTTTCTCAGAAACTACTGAACCGATTTTAATAATTTTTTTTTTGACATTTATAAAACAATGCACTTTAATTTTGAATTTTTTTTTTTATATACAATCAAATTTTTTTTTGTTAAATAACATTAATTGTTATAAACAAATTATTATATAACTAACTTGTGCGCCTCTGAAAAAAAATTAAATAACATTAAATTATGTGGTATTCAATTATATTTTTATTTCTGAAAAAAAAAATGGGGGCCCAGCAATAGTTTCCTTATAATAACGTTATATGTGCAAGTGCATTCGCTGCTTCTCATACTACACTTCGCATATTATGCAATTTTTTTTTTTTTTTTTTTTTTAATATATATATATTATTTATAGTCATTAAAAAAATAACATGTAAGCAATCACCATATATCAGCTACTGACAAGATAAACGTAATAAGTAGTATAGAAAAATTTTCATAATATGCGAAGTGTAGTATGGGAAGCAGCGAATGCACTTGCACATATAACGTTATTATAAGGAAACTATTGCTGGGCCCCCATTTTTTTTTTCAGAAATAAAAATATAATTGAATACCACATAATTTAATGTTATTTAATTTTTTTTCAGAGGCGCACAAGTTAGTTTTATAATAATTTGTTTATAACAATTAATGTTATTTAACAAAAAAAAATTTATTTGTATATAAAAAAAAAAATTCAAAATTAAAGTGCATTGTTCTTTAAATGTCAAAAAAAAATTATTAAAATCGGTTCAGTAGTTTCTGAGAAAACAATTTTTGACCGATTTAATGCGACAAAATTCAATTGGTTATAAATATTTAACGGTAACAAATTTTGAGAAAAAAATTAACAGGATTTCCTATCCTTTTATAAGGCTTTAATGTGAAAATTTTTTTTTTTGGTTATTCGAACACTTGGTAAATGCAATGCTCACTTGAGATGGCCTCACCCATCTACCTTACTTAGCTGATGAGGTTTTCTCTGTAGCTGAGCAGTTTTAGATCTCGACGATTAACAAACCAAAGCCAGACTATTGATAAACGTCCATGAAACATGCGATCTTTACCTTCTGTTAGGTGAAATAAAAAAAAACCTCAGAAAATGTTTGAAAACATTCAAATATTTGAACGGTGTCGCTCATCTGCTCTCCAACGTTCATTTTCTCACAATTCTCTTTACGCCTACAACAAAAAGGGTCAGAAAACACTCGAAATCTTTCATATAATTGAGCCCATACGCTACACAACGTGCAATTCAAAGTGCCGGACTTATCGTCGCTACCGACGAAGAAGGCGCATTCAACAAATTGTCAACGAAAAAAGGCGCATTAAAAATATTGCGGGAAATAAGGACGCATTAAAAAATATTTTGACGAAGAAAGGCGCATTAAAAAATATTTCGAGGAAGAAAGGCGCAGTGTATACATTTACAGCAAACTTCACAAGGGATTTGGTGCTGGATTGAAAAAAATTGGGCCAGCCCAAGTACCCATTATACGTATGTATTTTTATTTAGTATTACGTTTTTTGAATAACTTATATTGCAGCGTCTTTCTTTCCTAAAAAATATTTTAAAGCGCCTTTCATTCTTAAAAATTATTTTAATGCGCCTTTCTTTCTCAAGATATTTATAATGCGTCTTTCTTCAAACTTTCGACAAACAGCTTTGCGCCCTTTTTCGTCGATAGGAACGTTATGTATTGGCCAACCTTATTCTTTGCAACTTTCACCAATTTCTTCCTCCGTAAAATTATTTTAACTAATTTTGTCAAAAATTATTAGTCAAGATTCAATATAAGATTTATAAACTGTATTTTGAAAACTTTTGCAAAATCATTGCAACTTAGATTTGGCCATGGGGGGATTTTAACCCCCAAAACCCCCCCCCGTGCGCACGGGCCTGTCTAAAAATATATTCTAATATTAAAAATCGTGACGATATAAATAAGGTTCAGACAGATATTGCCAAACTGCAGGTCTGGTGCATAAATTCCCACTTCTCCTTAAATATAAATAAGTGCTTCAAAATAACGTACGCGAAAATTCAAAATGTTTTGCCTTCAACCTATATGATTGATGACTCTGTTTTAGATTCTTTAGAGGAAACCAAGGATCTTGGTATAATTTTTACTTCGAACCTTTCTTTTAATAGCCACATAAGCTTTATTATCGCTAAAGCGAACTCACTTTTGGGCTTTATTAGACGTAATTGTCAAACTTGGAATATGGTGCTATAATATGGAGACCTTACCATACTTCGTCAATAAATAGAATTGAAAGGGTCCAAAAAATATTTCTTAGGTTTGCGTTACTCTTAATGAACATCTCTGAGCCGATGCCTACTTATAACTCGCGGTTACTTCTAATCAATTTGAAAACGCTAGAGACAAGACGAGTCGTTCTTTCACTATCTTTCCTTTTCTTTCTATTTTACATATCTCTTTTCGGTCGGATTAATTTAAATATCCGGCGGAGGTCTCTGCGTACTGCTGTTGGCTCAGCGAATAAAGGCCTAACGAACTAACGCCTAATTTTTCGAAATGAAAGAATGCCTAAAAAAGGACGCCTAACAAGAAAGTGAAAGAACGTCTAAATTTAAAAATGAAGGAAAGCCTAATTTTAAAAATGTAAGAAAGTCTTAATTCTTAGGGTTTCTTTCATTATGAAATAACGCCCAATGAAAGAAGGCCTAACAACCCGAATTAAAATTCTTAGAAGAAAATGATACAAGTCCCATTATTTGGGACTTATTTCACAATTAATCTATGTGCAGAAAACCTTTTCGCATCGGCGGCCTTCGGCCGCGCTTCAAAAAATAACCCTGGGCTACGCCATTCCAACTCCGGGTGGTTGCCCTGAACGGTGGCAACATGCCACCGTTCCCACTCTATAAGTAAGTATTATATAAAATACATCGGCGTACCTTACATACCGGGTCTCACTAATAATCAAACGCTGCATCGACTAATAGAAAATGACAACACCAGGTACGCTCATAGGCCAAATACTACACTCCGGAAAATATTCACCAAAACAAAAGACCCTATTGAGAAAGAACAACTAAGTAATGTCGTTTATCAAATTAAATGCAATGGCCGTGATAATGAAACGTGTGGAAAATTTTACATTGGCACTTCTAAACGACAACTGGGTATAAGAATTAATGAGCATAGAAAAGATGCTGAAAATAAAAAAACGACAACGGCTCTAGCGCAGCATTTGACAAAGAGCAACCACGTAGCGGACTTTAACAACACCAAAATATTAGATATAGAAAAAAGAGATAAAACAAGACTGACTCTTGAGAGCATCCGCATACAACAAAACATCGAAAATACTCTTAACTACAAAGATGATATTGACGGACTAAGCAGCGTCTACTCAGCTGTAATAAAAAGAAACAAAAGGAAATAAGTAAACGTCATCGGGAGGTGATAACAAGTGAATATTTAGTAATGTGATATTTTTAATACTTTTAATAATTTTAATGTAATTAATTTTACAATTGTAAGTGAAATGTGTTTAAATTTTCATGTTTATTGTCCTGTGATTACTGTTTGTAACAAATGTATTAATTTAATATACATATCTAATTAAACAGATTCCCCAGATGAAGGCGCGGAGAGAGTCGAAACGCGTAGGGAAAAACAACAACAACTAACTTGTTTTATTTAACCGGCCGTAAATGCTCAACCCAGCAAACATAAATTTAACAAATTGGCCCAACCATATAATAATAGTAATAATTTTTTGTTTTATTGAAACTAAGTTTGAATTTAATATTTCTGATTTCCAATTTCTTTCTATAAATACGGGCGAAAGGGGCCGCAAATTAAAACTCGCCTAGGGCCCTTGAGCCGGCCCTGTCTGCTGCACCCTGAGTGCATATAGTTTATAAAATTTTCCAATGCAATGCGGGAGTTCTACGAGTTATCCAATTCGAGTAAAACTTTGCACAGATTATGCATTATGCATTATGCATCTTATTACGCCTGGCGAAAAACTTTTTTTTTCTTAAGAACAGCTTAATGCTCATAGGGGTGAAAGTAATTTTAGTTTTTGTAGCATACTTATAGAAATTAAAATGCCTATTTGGATGGAATGTGGATTTCTCCTTTCGTAGCCGTTTGGGTAAAAACGGGTACAATAAGTCTCTCCATAGGGCATGTTCAAACAAATGTGAACAGTTCAGCCCCTACAGAGTGATCAGAACAGGTATTAGTCACATCCTTCTTTGCTCGTTCCGGGCTGGTTCTAGACTAATCGAAATTTTTGCAGACAAATTTTTAAAAAATACTACTAAGGGCCGAATTCGAGCACTGAGTTGTTGTGTTGATAGTTAGCAAATGAAAAAGAACTTCTTTTTTGACAATAAAAATTGCCGCAAGTGTTTTTACAAAGTTACATAAAAATAAATCGATCAAGGTGGCGTCGTAGAATCGCTCAACAGAAAATGTAAAGCTGCCATTATGGATACTTACCATAGACTTGACTTGAATTGAGAACTGTCACTTAGCACTTACAAAAATAACAAGAGAGCACACTAGCCAGTTTCAAATAACAGTAAAAGTTTCCCATATCGAATTGCTTTTTAAAAGTAATCGTGTGATTTTTTACATATAACTCAGTAAAAAGTACCAAAACGCATTTTCTTGGCATTAGGTTTCGATTTTATGAGCTTATCTACAATCAGTATATAGTCATGGCAAAAAAAACAATAAAGCATTTTGGGAGGAAAAAAATTTTTTTTAGGTAAGCCTAATTTGAATTCAATTTACTTGACAGTAAGTTTTGCGGCTGCCATATGAATAATATACATCCAAAAATTCTTATCTCTATAGAATAGTTGGAGGATTTTATTCAAAACGTTAAAAAAAAGATATGGCATCACACAGTTCTCTCACGGCGCTCACCAAACATACAATTTACATAGAAATTCAAAACTCAACCGAATTCTAAGTCAAGTCAAGTAGGGTAATTGGATTCATGTTAACTTCATTGAACAGAACGCTAAGGCCCGGTTTTTCAGTCATTGGTTAAGCTCAGTTTAAACTAAGTTTGCCTAATCTCGGCATAAATTTAAACTCCAGTTAAACTGCAAAGCGGTTTTTCAGTGAGAGTTTAAGGCCGCTTTTTTGATCTGCTTTTTATACGGCAACATTGGTTTTTTTTTTTATCTAGATCGGCAACAGATGACATTCGTTTACATATTCAACGCAATTGCTAAATGAAAAATCGCTGTGAACAAAGATAAAGATACGCCGTGTACAAGATAAATAAAATATGTAAACATAAATAAATTTAAAAAGTCCAGAAGCAAGAATTTCTCACCAAATATTTCACAATTAAAACAATCAACTATGCAAACAGCTGACAGGTTAACATGAGTTTAACCCTGGCAGATTGGCCGCTTAAACTACGTTTAAACTTCGTTCAAAGTTGACTGAAAAACTGCATAACAAGTTTAAGCTTAGTTTAACTGACAAATTGAGTTAAACTTGCACTGAAAAACCGGGCCTAAGTGGCAGTTCTGAAGTCAAGTCAAGTCTATGCTAAGTATGCATAATGGCTGCTTAAGGGAAACTAAATTTTCAATATAATTTTTTGGGATATACTGCTTTCTGGTAAAATCTTTAAATTCAATCGGCCCACGAGTTCTTGAGTTATAAGCATAGTCATAAACTTCACACTCTTTTATATATTTAGATATGTATAAAAATAATAACAACAACGACTTGGTCATAAAGGCTTATTCACAATTGCAGAAACGCATGGATGAAGGTGTTAAGTCACAAAATAAAAACTTTGAAAAAAAAAATATCGCCACTGTTGACGAAATTTGGAACAGAAAACGTACATGATTCATATAATTTTTCACAAAGAAAGACGCAGTTTTGATAGCAAAAAAAATTGCTTGCAATATTTATGAAGCAGAATACTGCATTTACATATGTACATATGTACGCATCTGTGTACTTTTATCTTTATATGGAAGTTAGCATGGCAAATCTTTTAAAAACGGTATTTTCAGCTACAATTGCCTGCGTGTTCCGAATTATTGCCAGTTGTATTGCAGAAGAAACGACTGGGGCACTTTATTGCACTCGACCACAACTGTTTGAAAGCTCTCATTACGTTGGAAATACTAAATGAATACATATGATATTCCAACCATCCAAACACATCTTCACTATACGAGTACGCGAACACTCTAATTTTATTTCACATTGTTTTTAAATAAATACATATGTTTTTTTTAGCAGGCCAATATGTTTAAGCGTCTTGATTCGTATATTTATTATTGATTTATTATGATTTCAAAGCCATAAACAAATAATATAGCGAAATCTCAAAAATGCGCTATAAAATCTGCATCCATGTATCTCTGCAATTCTGATAATATAAAGATATATGTACATTGTATTTGACACGAATTATTTATTATTAGCTGACGTATAAGAATATGATATATGCCTTTGACACAGCACAGGTGTACATAGCTTCCATTTTGTTGCTTTCATTTAATTAATCTGATACACGTAAATATGTTTCTATTTTCCTTTTCTAATTGATATAGTTTAACGTCTCTTTTTTATTGTTTTCACTCAATCTTTTCAATTTTAAACAAATGCCCAGCATTCAAGTGTTTTAATAACAAAATCTTCTTGAGGTGCCAATGGTTCGTTGTCGTATGTACTGCAAGATTGGGATCGTCCTTGATTGAGGTCACCATCTAACCATAGCCCAAAACGTCCACTTGTTGCATAAAAAAATAAGAAAAGTAAATGTTAAGTAAATAAATATGTAGCTCGTATATATGTAGATAATGCTAAAAATCTAAAACCATTTTTAATTTACGGAAAAGGTTAACTCTTAAGCAAGTAGGAAAACGTGTGCAATAAAATATACAAATGGGCACAGTCTCGAGGCAGTCGGAGTAATACTGGAAGGGTCCTTTAAACCCTCAAAAAAACCGTCAAAAACACACGCCTCTTCATTGATAAAAGATTCTAATACACGAATGATTTGGATTCAATGTACATACTATGCAGGTCGTAATTGAACGATCCAATCCATTTGACCGGTTTATACCCACATTTTGCCCAAAACTAGTTAGGTTCAGATTCTCGCACAATTTGAGTTCTGAATCTTTCACTGTAGTAACCAGACCTCTATAATGATTATTCTTCATTATTTCAACCGAAAAAATTACAATGGTATAAACTGTGACATTCTGCAATGATTAATATTTTTTGCGTTTTATCCAAATTAATCAAAAATATGTATGTATGTTGGGCGTGGCAAATTACCACTAGCGTGTTTTGTATTCAAAGTGTACAAAACAAAAACAAAAGTGCTTCAAGGGCATATGGATTGACCGGTACTACTCATGGTAAAACTCAAAACGTCACATATTCTAATCTGGATCTGATTTTAATGTCTTAGAGACGAACGATTGAAAACTATCGAGGGACATTTCCCACACCCTTGAAAGGCCGAGTGTTTTTTGACAAAGAAGCTGCACGACACAGCCGAGGACGCTAACAAGCCTGCAACAGTGGGCGCAACAAATGCGGTGGAGTTTCGTTTGCCTACACCTGGCTCGATGAGTAGCGCACAAGCCAAGAAGCAGCAACTTCATAGCAGTGATAGTGGTTTTGTGGGTAGCTCAAGTAAACTGATGGCGAGTTGCCCACAAGCGCTGCTGGAACGCGCACCATATTGCCCACAACACTCGAACAAATCGAAAAGATGAAAGAGTCGGCAGCAACGGCAGCGTGTAGCGCAACAACCATCCAAGTGCAAGAAGTACGTATCACAGCACCGCATGACCACTACTACTGCCCACAGCCAATGCAAGCTTGTCAATAAAGGAGATCAACTTGATTATGTTGTGTGGCGTGGAGGGCGGCTGAGTTCTGCAACATAACATAATCAAGTTGATCTCCTTTATTGACAAGCTTGCATTGGCTGCGGGCAGTAGTGGTGGTCATGCGGTGCTGTGATAAAAAGCATTATGATGAGATCCGGCATCACATCTCGTTGCCGTTTGATCTGCGGGACCATAGGCGGGCCCTAAAGGACCTCCACACCGAGTCGGTGGACAGATCCCTCAGATCCCGGCCTGTGAACTCCGCTATTGGTACCCAACCACCTGTTCTTGCTGAGGAAGAACGCATGCGGTATGGTCCCCCATGACACGCAACATCTCTAAAAAAAAAACCTATGAAACAGGTTGAGCCCTTCCGTAGTAATCATAGCTTGAAAATACCTATCATGAGCAATAAAAATAAAAATCATAATTAGTATTCTTAAGTCTTAAGAGGCGACTAATATGCAAAAGGTAATGATGTACAGCTCTTTGATTCATCTACGGTTATGGCGCCTCTCACCTATGCTTACCCATCTTCTCCTTCCTTACGTTAGGAGGGATCACCTGACCTAGAAGGTTAAACTGGCCCCTCAAATTCGCTACCACGACAGTCGGGCAGCACCGAAATGGAGTACCGGAGCGTACTGGATCCATATCCTGCTAAGGACTGTCAACTCGACAACACTCCTCAAAACCTTCGGGCAGTGATTTTATTATTAACACAACAACATCAAGCAAAGAGGCACCCACACCACTGCTGCCAGCAAAGAGTTCGAGATAGTAAAGGACTTCCTTTAATAATAACCGATTTGCCATCCCGCGGTGTCTCTAATTTGCGCAACGAAGAAATTACTGGCGAGCTATGTAGGACGGTCAAAATCAGTCAAGCTGTTAGATAGTTACTTAAAGGAAGAAAAGGAAAGAATAAAGCGAAACCGTTTTTGGCTTAAGGAAATCAGAAAGCACACAATTTCTATAAACGAAGAGGGTGTATTTGGACCCACAGTCTAGAAGTTCAGTCTGCACGATCAGACTACGCCAAATGGATACAGGATGATCGACTTCGTCTTTGCCCGAAACATGGTCGTAGCCAGCACCAGGTTTTTGCACAAGAAGATCCATCAGGCCACGTGGCTGTCTCCCGATCGAAAAACGCGTAACCAGATCGACCACATGTTTAGATGTTCTCACAATAAGAGGACCAAACCTCGACTCCGATCAGTAGCAACTAAGATTCGTACCCGCCTCTGTACGACAAAACAGGTAAAACAGAAAACGCAAGGAATGTTGGACGTCGAAAAGCTGCAATCGCAACAGACCGCCAATGATTTTGCAGACCGCCTCTCACACCTGCTCTCTGAGAGCACAATTTAACCCAGTGGAATGCTTGAGCAGCCGGACCACATCACAGGAGCACTCCGTACCGCAGCTGAAGTAGTAGTTGGATTCTGGTAAACGAGAAGAAACAACTGGTACGGTGATGAAGAGTGCCGAGCTGCAACGAAAAGAAAGGACGAAACCTACAAGGCAACGATAGGATCGAGTGCAACAAGGAGTGTGTGTGAACACCACCGCGAGTTGAAAAGGGAAGTGAGGCGACTTTTCCGGGCAAAAAATAAAAGAGAGGCAGAAAAGCGTGAAATCAATGAGCTTGAGATGCTAGGCAACTCGAATAATGCCCGAAAATTCTATCAAAAAATGCGGCGAATGACGGAAGGTTTCAAATCCGGGGCAAATTCCTGTAAGAACGAGAACGGCGACCGATGTTCATAGAACCCGAACCCACACTCGAAGATGACGAAAGTGACGTCTCACAACCCGACTATAATGATGGTTTCCCTCCTGAGCTATTCAAGCTTGGCGGCGAGGAGCTGGTAAGGCGTATGCACAAGCTTCTGTGCAGAATATGGTCGGATGAATGAATGCCCGAAGATTCTAATCTAAGTGTTCTCTGCCCAATCCACAAGAAAGGTGATCCTGCAAACTGCATCCACTATCGCGGAATCAGCCTTTTGAACATCGCATTAAAGTTCTTGTCAAGCGTATTATGCGAAAGATTGAAGCCTGGCGTGAACAGACTGATTGGACCTTATCAATGTGGCTTCAGACCTGGAAAATCTACCATCGACCAGATTTTTACAATACAACAAATCCTGAAGAAAACCCATGAGAAAAGAATTGACACTCATCACCTCCTTGTTGCCTGTATGCCGCTATGTCCTAATTTGGTTTCCCCGCGAAACTTATACTGCTATGAAATATGACATTGAGCAACAGAATTGGAAAGGACACTTTTCGAGCGTTTTAAAAAAAAACGAGGTCTCTGACAAGGTGACGCCCTATCGTGCGATTTCTTTAGTTTGATGTTGGAGAGAATAATACAATATGCAGAACTTAACCGCGCCGGCACAATATTCTATAAAAGCGAGCAACTGTTAGCATATGCTGACGACGTTGACACTATCGGCCTTAATAACCGCGCCGTAACCTCAGCCTACTCCAATCTAGAAAAAGAAGCGGAAAAAACGGGTTTGATGGTGAACGCGGCCAAAACGAAGTACATGCTGTCATCAAGCAAAGAGTAAGGGCATTCACGCCTTGGCACCCACGCCACTTGCAATAAAAAGTTCGAAATAGTGAAGGACTTCGTTTACCGTGGATCCAGCATTAAATGAAACAATAATGTCAGCCTAGAAATCCAGCGAAGAATTACTCTTGCAAATAAATGCTACTTTGAACTGAGTAGGCAATTGAAAAGTAAAGCGCTTTAGTGAAAAATTCCAAAAAATTACATAAGTAGTTTTATCTTATTGCCACAGAAAGTGCTTCATTTATTGAAGTTATTTTAAAAGTTTGTGACCTAACGAAATTATAAAAAAGTGGGAGGGCCATTAGGACCCACAGTTAATATACATACATATAATATCTACACATATATAAATCATAAATATACTTACTCTCCAGCACCGATTGACAAGCTCTCCATATTGCCTTTTATGAAATATAAATTCTCACCGGTCCAATGAAACACTTTAAAACTGGGACTGAACTTGTATAATAGCGATTCACCTGTCCCGTAGAAGTGATCTGACATGTGCAAGGAGCAGGACGTTAGTGCACCAAACACCTGGGATTAAATAAATACAAACGCACAGTTTTGTGAAGAAGATTTAAGTACAAGACATTAATTCTCTATTTACGTTATTATCTGTATCTTGTATGACAATTAAGATTGGACTTTCCAGTTTTTGCATCTTTCGGTATAGGGAATTCAATGAGAAACCATGCTGCGAAGTGCTGAATACCAATGACCACGAATATCCCTCAGCGCGTGCGGGTAAATGTCCACAAAGTTTTTCACTATAATAAATAAATAATAAGAAATTTGCTAACACAAACTATTCACATTTCTTAATATTTTTTTGGAAAAGGCCAAAATTTTATATCTTTAGTATTACCCGGGGCGCCATTGCCTATTTGAGTTATGTACATCTTTTTGCAATAAAAGGTGTGTAAGATATCTATCTCGCAGCCCTACATATGGGCATTTCTCCCAAAAAGTCAACTTTTGTAGCGTGTGAACTTTTTCGTTTTTTGTAAATATCTTGCACATTAACACTTGCCTAAAATCATCCTTAACACAAATTATTGTGTTAAGCAAGATCTATAAGATTCACTATTTGTCAAAATAAAAAAGTGTTTTGGCATTTGCTTTTTTTACAAAAAAGGAAAAAGTTCGCACGCTACAAAAGTTGAATTTTGGGAGAAATGCCCATATGGAGTGAACACGGCCCAGCCGTTGGTAACTGTGTAGAAGGGAAGAATTGGTGTGAAAGCGTTCTTTCTACTAAATCAAAATAATAAAGAGCAGTCCGGCAAGTTTAAAGGTGCCATCTATATAGTTGTTTCTATAAAACTAGATCCATTTTTACTAATGAATAAATCAGGGTTTTAAATTGCTTAAACATTTTTTACAGCAAGCATTTGGTTCTTTGCTGGGCTGTGAAAATAAAATAGCAGCAGCACAAGCATACGCATATAACTGCAATACGAAAAAGTTAACTTTTCTCTTCTTCTTCGTAATTCCTTTTTTATTAGTTAAGTAAGCCACTAACTACTTGAAACTTTGATATGAATTGTTAATTGTTTTCTTTTTACATACATGCACACTCCTGTTCATATTAATTAATACATCGATCCTTGGCCAAAATCGTACAGACTGCCAAATTATCACATTTATCATCAATTAGGACACATGAAAAACTAGTCTTCTGTAAAATTTAATGTTTATTGCTTACGACAAATCGGCGGTTAGAATTCGATATGTTGCGAATAAAATCATTTTTAATTTAGTACATATTAATATGAGCAGAAATGCACATATGAGCAGAGGATTCACATAAGCTAATAAAAGCCTCGCAAATCTTACAAACCTTTCTCATATAAGTTTATGAGCCTTATATGAATTATAAGCTTTACGAGGATTTTATAAGTTTAGATGAATCCTCTGAATATTTTTTAGTTAAGTTATCAAAAATTTGTGTTGCGCTAATTATTCAATAAAATTAATATATATGAAATTCGTCCAATTATTTTTCAAGGAGCTTGATAGAACCCATCCTTAGCTATCTACTTTGGGTCTAGTCCCAAACTAACAACTCTAGAACTAGCCCAAAACTGTTGACTTTGGAACAAGTCCATGACTAACCAACCTCCATAACTATATAATTTCGGGCTAGCGTAGAGTCGCTTATGTTAGTACTAGTTTAGAACAAGTTCGAAAGTTATGCGGCGGGTGGTAATTGCCACTTCCTAGGACATCGCCATGTTAAAGTAGACAGTTCAAAGCATTGCTCGGGGATAGATGAAGAGCTAGTACCCTACACAAAGTGTATAGTTTAACGATAGCTCTGCGCTAGTTCTATTCCCTGCAGGGTTGCTTGTCGCTTGGGCTATGAAATAAACGAATTCATAGCCAACAGTGACGGTCACGGCTGCAGCAGCCTTCACTTGCTGTAGCTTGAATTTTGCAAAGAAAAAAGCTAAAGCAAGCCAGGCTGTCTTTATGCGTTTGCGGCTGCGCAGCTCACTTTTTTAATGAAATGAAGTCTGTACCTATGTTTAAAACATTTACATATATATGACAATAAAATAATCAATAAAAAACACTGGATCGCAAATTCTAAATTTTTCTTTCACCCGGAAACCTGTTACCGTGCTGCAGTCTGTGTTGTAGTCCGTGCTGTGCCGCTTATTGCTGCTGCAATATGTCAGCCAACATAGGCTTGTGCTTGTTTTGTGTCAAATTCAAACAATATATGCTGCAGTTCTGCAGCTTGCTGTCGCTTGAACTATTTGTTTTGTTTCAAGTTACAACCAAGCACGCTTGTACGGCTGCAGTTTTGGTGCCCATACAAGCACAGCCACAGGCTCCATTTTTGATACTTTTGCTAATTTCGCTGCAGCATTTTAAACCCTGGAATAAATTAATTTGAGATAGATGTATTTGGGCACCTTGCGGGAAAGCTCTGTCTGCACGATGAACATAGTTAAACCAATTCACTTTACCCTTAAATCTGGCATATATTTAAGATTCTATCAAGCGTATCGTACTGTAAAGCTCAATACTGCGCACCTGTTGGATTTGAACGAAGATGCTCCACTCCCAGGATGTATTCCAGTTGGCAATAATTCTTAGTAAACATATACATACATATCAATGGTTGACAGGGTTGTAATCAGTTGAAGTCTTATTCAATGACTTCAAATTTCGAATGCATTCATTGACTCCACTTTTGAATCAAGAATAAAAAATGAAGTCTGAAGTCTTTTTGAAGTCATGACTTTGAAGTCATTTTGTGAAGTCACTAAATGACTTCATTTTTTGCGTGACTAACTATTTACAAGAAAAAATATAATAACCACTTTATTTTAAATACAAACAAATTATTAACCAAATATAAACAAAGGGGCTTATAGTGAATTATTAACTTTTAAAAGCAACAGCTTTACGAATGTGCCATCTGATAGACGTCCTCGACGTGGTGTATTAAGTATTGAGGCAAAAGAAAATAGTCTCTCTACGGGGGCTGAAGTTGGCAGAGGTGCGTTGTATTTAATTTACTCCCTTTTAATAGTAGGATAGCGGTAGAGCAGTCGAAAAATTGAGTATTGCTTTCTTCACTATTTTTCACGCGCTCTGTATCGTTAAAATCAAATTCGCTCACCACTATGCTTTTCACCAACTCATTGACCTCGGCAACTTTTTCGTTTGTGAATTCTGGATTTAGGGATCGCACCCATTTCAGTTTTGCATAACACAATCGAAGATATTGCATAAATTTTTGTTTGGCCTCAAAAAATTTATCTGGACTACTTTCATGTATTTGAACCCGAAAATATAGATACTTTTTGATTTCGACCTTTTGGTTTCCTGAAATGAGCAAAAAGGTCAAGGCCGCCTTGTGGCGGACCCATGCAGTAACTCTAAAATATTTATTGGCAAAAGGACTGCAATATGTTCCGTATTTAAAACACTTTTATATATTAATTTGGCAAATTAAATTTATTTATTAGTGTGGAATTCGATAAAACAGTGTTTTGTTGTGGAGTTACATAATTTTACTTCACATTTAACACAAAATGACTGGGTTTCAGATTTGCAACCCGGATTCTTGCAAAGTATATAAGAATTGACCATAGCTACATCAAGCAAATGATAGAATAAGAGATTTGTCCACTTGGTTGTCTGCATTCTAATATGGTATCGTCCGATAAGCCCACCTAATAAGTCGACTCCGCCCATATGTTTGTTGTAAATACTCCTTGCTTATTGCTGGACAGCTTATTTAAATTTTTTTTCATTCTTCCTGTCCCACCGTGTTGTTGTTGAAGGGTACGATGCGCTTTGTCGACTTATAAATGGTTCTGTTCCCACATAAGTAGATAGAAGACGAACAGGTCTTGTATCGAACCACAGAACACTGCTTACTTCAACTCCACAAACTGCTCCGACATACTCTTCACAAAATCCCCTACTAACTTTTTTCTTCTGGAGCTCGGCATCGGTAGAAAGTTTAATGTTTGGAACGCGATTCGCTCGTACTGTACCTAATCCGTGAATTCCGCTGCTTTGCAAATAAACTAATAAGCCCCCTGAGGTGTAGAAATTATCGAAGTATACAATATGGTTAATATGGTCCGGTATATACTTTGATAGTCTTATAACGACAAGATCTGGACACCCAGGAAAAACTTGATTGTCTCCAGCACCGCAATACAGTTCGAAGCTGTAGGAAAAGCCCGTATAGTCACACAGTACAAATAACTTCGATCCCCACTTATGAGGTTTTGCCGGCATATACTGCTTAAAAGGGTTTTTTTGCATTTTCGAAAAACATATTTGTTCATCGACGCAAAGCCGCTGAATCATTGGAATATACCCAAAACGTTCGTTGAAATGTTGAATAAGAGGTCTTGCTTTATACAATGGGTCATATCCAGGTTGTCCGTTTTTAGCAAGTCATGAATTGTCGTTAAAGTCAAGTTTTGAACGAAGCTCCTCAAACCGATTACAAGTCATTGCTAAACGTACAGGCTCCAAAGAATATTGTCCCCAATATGCGCGAGAATTGGGATACCGGAAGACTGACATGAAAATCAATATTCCTAGAATTTCCGAAGTTCAATTTCGTTGGTTTTGAACTTTGTAGATATATCATTTTGGGGCGCGTAAAGATTCATTTGAGTAGCTAAAGTCTGGATAAAGAATCTACATATTTACATAGTTACCTTTAAAAAATCGCCTGGGACAAAGTACTGGAAACAATCATATGGTGTTATTAAACTTTTGAGAAAATCTGGTATATCTCTGTCACCACGTAAAACCAGCTCGTTGACATGACGTTGAAGGTGCGTTTTCTTCCATAAAATTCCTTTGATGGACGGCATGTCATTTCGAATGTCTTTAGGAATACCACTAAACATACTTCCTGATGGATGATTGGGGCCATCTTCCTCATATTCCAGTTCTATATTATTTTGAGTGAAGGTACCGGATTAGCCGCAGCGTTTGCGGCATCAGAATTGGACTCCTTTGCAGACGACGGCTCATAATCGCTAATATTGAAGCTTACGTCTAAAAGTTTTGGAGGAATTCAGCATTTCGTCAATCACGGGGTCCTCTGGTAGATCAAAATTAAAATCTTCATCAGGATCTTCATCGACCTCGCACTCGTCCTCGGAAGAGTCATTATCCGACGGTAATTGTTCAAAAAACTTTTGAATTTCACCATCTGATAGGTGTTTTTTGTTGGGTCGGAACATCTGTAATACATAGTAAAATACAAATTAGTTAGAGGAATCGCGAATTAGTATGTTGCGCCTTTACAGTAAAAAGCAAGAATATATGTAAATACGCGTATCTGCATGACTCCGCCTCAAGGCGGGGTTGGTTTAATTGCCTTACTTACCTCTCTACTGTAACTTTTTTCACAAAAAATGCTTAGAATATCTAAAGATCACTGTTCAAAATAGTGTTATATTTTTCCTTGCACTCTAGAGCACCGTAAACTATTTAAATTTTATTTTTTTTTAACTCACAAAAAGCGCAAATAATTAAAATCACGAAAATTGCACCATTTACAACTTCAAACTGACATATACTAAAATCAATCAATTGAATTGCCAAATAAACTGCACATAAATGAGGGCTTAGATATTCTGGACAATTCTGCTTACAATTTATTTTGAAAGTCCCAAAAATTTTATATTAATGAAACGACTTTGTATAACCCGCCTACAGGCGGTATTATGCACTAGAGGGTTAAGATATTGTGATTTCGTAATTCGGATATATGAATCATGTTAACTTTTCACAAAGAGTACTAAGAAGATCCATAACTAATTATTTGTATAATATATTTTAGAGTTTAATACATATTGTTTGAGTAAAAATAGTTTGCGATCATGTCTTGTATGCCACAGGTAAATTGACTTCAATTGACTTTAGAAAGAATTTTGATTCAATGAATGCAATACATGAATAACCAAAAAATGAATGAAAAAAAGAATTTGAAGTCTCAAAATGAAGTCTGAATAATGACTTCATTTTTGAAGTCGAAGTCAAGGAATTCAAAAAATGGCTGCAATCATTTTACGATAAATCACAAAAGAATGCATTCGCAAAAGAATCAGTTTGATCATCTTGGTTCTAAGCCCTTCATATGTAACTTTTATATATTGCTAGTAATTATGACTGCATCTCATTAAACATTATAGTACAGATATACAGTTGGAAAGGGATATAAAATCCCAGTGGCGGCCCTGAAATTTTTTGGTTGAAAGGAGAATAGAATGACCTTTACTTATAATGAATTTCATATCTTCTTCTTTAAATGGTCATCTCACCGCCTGAGCGATTTTGACCGACCAACATAGCTCGCCAGTCATTTCTTCGTTGCGCCAACTGGCACCAATTGGAGACCCCGCGAGATCGCAGGTCGGTCTCCACTTGGTCCTTCCATCGGAGTGGTGGTCTTCCTCTTCCTCTGTTTCCACCGGCGGGTGCCGATAAGTATACCTTCTGGGCTGTAGGTTCTTCGTTCATTCGCACGACGTGGCCTAGCCAGCGAAGCCGCTGTGTTTTAATGCGCTGTACTATGTCGACGTCTGCGTAAAGCTCATACAACTCATCATTAAATCTTTTTCGGTACTCGCCGTCGCCAACGCGTAGAGGCCCACAAATCTTTCGCAGAACTTTTCTCTCGAATACTCCCAATGCCGCCTCGTCAGATGCTGTTAGTGTCCACGTCTCTGCCCCATATAGCAGGACGGGAGCGATGAGTGACTTGTAGAGTGTGATTTTCGTGCGTCGAGAGAGGACTTTAGTTTTCAATTGCCTACTCAGTCCAAAGTAGCATTTATTTGCAAGAGCAATTCTTCGTTGGATTTCTAGGCTGACATTATTGTTGGAGTTAATGCTGGATCCAAGGTAAACGAAATCCTTCACTATTTCGAAGTTTTTGCTGCCAGCAGTAGCGTGGCTGCCAAGGCGCGAATGCCGATAATGTCAATGTCGTCAGCATATGCTAACATTTGCACGCTTTTATAGAATAACTAGCAAACCCGGCAGACGTTGTCCTGCCCAAACACTAACTTGTTTGCATTTAAAATATGTGATTCGCCCTCCTAATTTCAGCTCCACATCCTTCTCTCCGTCCATTCTCTTCGTATGCTTTTGTCTTTTCATATTGCTTTTTAATTGTCATCCATATATGTACCTATCCCTTTCTCAATCCCAATCCCAAAAGGATTTAAAATGACTCCATTTTAAAAATCGCATCAAGACCTTTTATTTTAGACCCATTTTTTCACAAAAACCTTCTAGCTCCAATTATCTAAAAACCTTCGTTTTATATTGGAAAATAGCTAAAACATGTTAAATCATTTGTCAACACCTCTCATTTGATACCCATATCATAAGAATACCATCGAGGGCCCCTCCTGGTTGACATTTTGACCAATATCTCGAAAACGGGCTCAAATTGAAAGAACACTTTATAAGGTTATCCTGGTCAACATTTTAGGGACATCTCCAAAACCTTTCCAAATGCCTTTATTTTTTAGCGTATAACCATCTCGAGCGGATACAAAATTTACCTTCCAAATTTAGTTATGTGTATTAGGTCCAGCCGTTCTCAAAATAGATGTTTCCATAAATGAAGCAAAGTCCAAATGAAACCTGCGGCCTTCCCCTTTCTTTTTATACCAATTTTGTGCGAATATTCCAAAGTTTACCCGAAACCACATTTTGGCCGATAACTCTGTTATCGATATATATATCGAAATTAACCAAAGTCCAAATGAAAGCTGTGGTCTTCCCCTTTCGTTTGATACCAATCCTGTGCGAATATTCCAAAGTTTACCCGAAACCACATTTTGACCGATAACTATGTTATCGATAAATATATCGAAATGAACCAAAGTCCAAATGAAAGCTGTGGTCTTCCCCTTTCGTTTGATACCAATTTTGTGCGAATATTTCAAAGTTTACCCGAAACCACATTTTGACCGACAACTATGTTATCGATAAATATATCGAAATGAACCAAAGTCCAAATGAAAGCTGTGGTCTTCCCCTTTCGTTTGATACCAATTTTGTGCGAATATTCCAAAGATTACCCGAAACCACATTTTGACCGATAACTCTGTTATCGATAAATATATCGAATTGAACCAAAGTCCAAATGAAAGCTGTGGTCTTCCCCTTTCGTTTAATACAAATTTTGTGCGAATATTCCAAAGTTTACCCGAAACCACATTTTGACCGATAACTCTGTTATCGATAAATATATCGAATTGAACCAAAGTCCAAATGAAAACTGCGGTCTTCCGCTTTCGATTGATACCAATTTTGTGCGAATACTCCAAATTTTACGGAAAACAAAATTTTGGGCGATAACTCCATTATCGATAAATTTATCGAAATTTCATGATGCCTGTAACCTATTCTAGACTCCTAAGGACCTGTCTGCAAAATTTCGTAATGATCGGACCATTTGTTTAGACGATAAAGAACCACAAACATCCGCAGTCACTCACAAACTTACGTTTTTATATATTAGTAAGATTGTTCCAGCGCGGTTAAGCTCTGCTGCTTGTATTATTTTCTCCAGCATCAAATTAAAGAAATCGCACGATAGGGGGTCACCTTGTCTGAAACCTCCTTCAGTTTCAAACGGCTCGGAGAGGTCCTTCCCAATTCTGACTGCGCTGGTGGTGTTGCTCAATGTCATTTTGCATAGCAGTATAAGTTTTGCGGGGAAACTAAATTCAGACATACCGGCATATAGGCAGCTCCTTTTCAACAAAGAGGTGGTGTGTGTCGATTCTTTTCTCACGGGTTTTCTCCAGGATTTGGCGTATTGTAAAAATCTGGTCGATGGTAGATTTTCCAGGTCTGAAGCCACACTGGTAAGGTCCAATCAGTCTGTTCACGTTAGACTTGCATCGTTCGCACAATACCCTTGACAAGACCTTATATGCGATATTCAAAAGGCTGATACCGCCATAGTTGGTGCAGTTTGCAGGATCACCTATCTTGTGGATTGGGCAGAGAACACTTAGATTGCAATCTTCAGGCATAGCTCAGCAGGCAAACTATCAGCGCCAGCTGCTTTATTGTTTTTTAACCGGGATATTGCTATTCGAAGCTCATTATAGGTATCGAAATATTCGAAAAATGACGATAATAGGTACTTTTAAAGTGTGATTACTACGGAATGGGTTTATCGATTTCAAAGATCTTCATACCATTAGAAAGGTATTGACATTTGATTTCAAAAAAATACACTTTAAAAAATTTTTAGTGCACTGAAACATTTTTTTTTACAAAATAAAATTGTAAACTGAAAAAACACAAAGATCAAGCGATTTTGAAAAATAAACAACAACAAAATATATTAATATTTGAGCGCGTAATTAAATTTTCCACGCGCTCAAATACTCGTATTAATATATTTTGATCAAACAAAAGGCATATGCTAAGTTGGTCAAGTGCGCAAATACCGGGGATGATGGTGACTGGAGAGGGTTGTGGGGTCGCTATCGCCGTACCCCTATTATTTCTGTTATAGTTTTAAATATTTATAATTTATTTTAAATACTATTGTTATTCATTACTCCAGGTCCTCATTGTCCGAGGATTCTGATAAAGCAGAGTCAGGTTTAGTGTCTAAAAGCATATCTAAAGATTCCGGGGAAAGCGAATTAGACACTTTCTTTTTCCTTCTTTGTATTGTACTTACGCTGCTAATGAGAGGATCAGAGCTCAATAATAGTCTATTATATATGTTAGCGGGAAAATTTTCTTGCGTAATCGTCGCGGTACTTGCGAAAGAGCTTATTTCGAGCTTCTTGAGCCTCCTCCGACAACTGGCCTATTAAAAGAAGCGCATTTTCTATTATTGCAGCACCATGTATGTGCACTTTGTGCAGAGTAGGAGTCATCGGGTGTCAAGAATAATGCTTTACATATAATTTGGCGGTATCCAGGGCATACTCATCATATTTCTTAACGTCAATAATGTATCCACTGGAAATAGTTTCTAAAATTACTTTCAGTCTGTAAATTAAATCGAAGTTCACACCAGTTATACGGAAGCCAATTGGGGGTTTTCAAAAAATCAGCTGGTGTTTCCATCATTTGTATTACCGTAGTTGGGCTTGGGCATGTCAACGAGTAACCCGGTCTCATTTTTAAATCTGTCTTGGGTACTTCCAAGTCTTTTTCTTCAGCGGTTTTTCTCTGTCTGTATTTTTTCACTTTTAATTTATAGGCTAAGTGCAAAACACTCTCAAAAATTCTGATTCTGGCATGCAGCACAGATATTCCGAAGTCCAAAGTTTCAGGATTAACATCATATTTTTTGCTTAGATCGTTAAAGTTTTTTGATGTGGCTTTACAAATAAAGCATTGATTGGTAGACTTAGTGTCCGGTGCAGCATTACAAACCTTGTCATCAATCATAGTCATCTTGAAAATGTGCTTGTAGGTAAATTTATTTCCATTTATTTCGATTTTGGTAGGAGTAAAATTTTTTACAGATTCTTCCACGTATTTGATTTCTTCTTTGGTCACATCATAGTTTTCTTTCAGAAATCTGAATCTTATCGGCCGACAAAACCGAGGGGATGATGGAGAAGGATTCTCCCAAATAACTGTTTTGTTATTTTTGCCATAATATATTTGTAAAGGGACAAATGAGCTCAAAAATATATTGCAATCCGAGTCGGCAGGATTTTCAAACTTTTGTTTATATCTGACTTGCTGGGAGCCATCACATCCCCATTTGTTTATAATAATTAAAGCTTTTCTATGCTCTTCGCTAATAGTTACAAGTACTCCCTCTAAGTACATTGAAAGGCGCATAAGAGTTATGTAAATAAGTCTTTGCAAAGTGCTATCTGCATACAGACTCGTCACTTTTATGAGTTGTTCAGGCGGATAGCATTCTTTTTTGGCATCCAATAATTTGTCGAAGCATGGTGTCTAAGCTTTAGAGAAGGCGAGTTGTTTTTTAAGTTATTATAATTTTTTTATTTTATTTTTTTATTTGGCTCAGGTGCTATGTGACCGTTTTGCTCAAAAGGTATTTATTCATTTGGCTCAGGTTCTGACGACCATGTTTGCCTAAAATGTTCTTTGGAGAACGAGAGAGTATATATGTATTATTGGTGGCGAGCACTGTTGGCTCTGAGGCATGGCGCGATTGGCTTCCTCATTTTCGGTATGAAAAACCACACTTTGGCTTTCCAAAATATAAACTATATCTTCGAAATATTTTATAAGCTGATTGCGAATTACAATAGCATGCAATGCAAATAAAATAAACGAATGAAATAACCGTAGCTTATGTATGTACGTCGCTTAAACACATGGATAAAGTGAAGTCACTTGTCTCGCGTATGATTTCGTATTGCTGTCGTGTAAGGTCAGCCTCTATAAACATCTCCAACACTTCTTGAGGCGTTAATATGTTGGGTTTACCGAGCTCACTTGATGACTTGTAGGCATTTTTGTACTTCTGTGCTATTGTTGGTGATTTTGTGATTTCCTTAAGGATTTCGGATGAATTTCGAAGTCCCGTAGCTCTCAAAGTTGACTGAGAAGCATGAATTAAAATGGAATCGTCTACGGCCGAGCGAATCACTCCAGTTTTGCGACGCTTGCTTCTCTCACTTGACTCTATAAATGATCTTGAAGGACGGCCGGGACGATTTTGGTCTTGGATAGGGATTTCAAATGTCCCATTAAGCCATGACTGGCTTAGTTTTATGAATCTGTCTTCTTTTCTATGTGCTTCAGACCATTTTTGCCTCATGGCAGTCTTGAAATAATTAATATTTACCTTTAGTTGCTTTATATTTTCCTCTGTGCCACCTTAAGACGAAAGCAGGTAATTTTCCAAATAGGCCAATTTTTCATCCATTGTTGATAATTTCTGGCTTTGCATTTTCCCGTAGAGAAATTGACGGGTAATTAATTTTTTTCCAGATGAACCAGGAGAATCTTCGATTAAAATGAAAAAAAAAAATTGTTTGGACAGTTTTTCAATGTATCTTTTTTTACCCCAGCCGCACCTGATTTTCATCAGAACCATAAGAAAAGACTACCCACTATTAAAATGCATACAAATTTTGAGGCAATCGGAGGCGATAATATAACTAAAATTCTTTTGAATTAAAAAATGAACAAATATTTTTTCAAGAAAACGCAATATGCTTAAAAGTTTCAAAATGGTGTGTTTTTTATTATTATTATTATTCTATAAAGGCCGAGGAGAGTGGTTTATTATTGTCCGGTCTATTATAAACGTAGAGCGATTTTGGACTTTGTATTTGCACCAATTTTAAAATTTCCAATTTTGGCCGCATAAATTCGTAAAATCTACCCATGTGCATCGGTGCATATTTCATTCAAATTAAATAAATTTTTTAAAAAGAAAAGAAACAACTTTTTAGATATGTTATATACATAAAATAGGCCTTTCTAAACAAAAATTTTATTTTTCAAAATCGCTTGGTCTTTGAAGTGTTTTTTCAGTTTAAAATTTTATTTTGAAAAAAAAAAGAAATTTTTCTGTGTACTAAAAAAATTTTACAGTGTTATTGAAATCGATAAAGCCATTCCGTAGTAATCACACTTTAAAAGTACCTATTACTTATCGTCATTTTTCGAATAATTCGAAATCTTGCCACGCCCACGATTTTTCGAAAATGCAAATGTGTTTGGGTCGGTAAGATGTACGTCCATGCAAAATTTCATCAAATTCTGAGGGGGTCGGGTTCAATGCATATTGGGTTTGATATGAAATTCATCTTATGTCAATTGAGTTTTTCACGGGGAGACAAAAAATATATGGGTGTTTCCATGAAGTGGTCCACCGTGACTCAAAAAATCGAAACGCTCGCAGCAAGGTGTAATTACTAGGAGGTGATTGACGTTGGCAGCTTCTCTTTCTAATTCGAAATCTTGAACTCCCTTACAGAGTCCAATTTGCCTTTTTGCAACAAATGTATGGGTTGGCCACACCAATCAACTTTTTCATTTTTGTTTTAACTACTTTTCGTTGTCAGTTAATACAAAAATTTAATTTTCAAGCAACATCAGATTTTAATTTGAAATAAAACGCGTTAATTGTGTTAAAGTGGTGTACATTTGCTGAAATTACTATCCCAGATTTATAGTGAAGTTACGGGTAAGTAACTATAAATTCTTAGACATTGTGTCATAGCTCGCGTATTTTCCCTTTCCTTTCAGATGTGGGTTTGCTCCTGTATACGCGAGAAGACAACAATATTAACTGACCCCCTGCATCAACTCTGCTCTCCCTTCGCACTTCGCTATCCTGCAATTTAATTGCAACGGCCTAACCGGCAAAATAGGTGAGATTACAAATTACATGAAGAGACACAACATCAAAATCGCAGCAATTCAAGAGACAAAGCTCGGTGGAAGGTCGACTCTTCAGACCTGCAACGGGTACAATGTACACCGCTGCGATCGTGCGAGAGGGCTTGGGGGTGGTCTTGCATTCATCACGCATCAAACTGTGCAGTATCGTCTATTTGAGCCTGACATCGACCCGAGGGACACCACCTTAGAACGTCAAGGTATGGTTGTCCGGTCAGGCGATGTTGACCTGG
This sequence comes from Sphenella marginata, assembly GCA_951509765.1. Classification (NCBI taxonomy): domain Eukaryota; kingdom Metazoa; phylum Arthropoda; class Insecta; order Diptera; family Tephritidae; genus Sphenella; species Sphenella marginata. The sequence goes on along the minus strand of OX608079.1, from coordinate 35,946,791 downwards.
AAATCATAAACGTTTACATACCTCCTGTCACCTGCTGTCCCACTCTGACATTCGTGCGTTACTCAGGGGCGAGAATCGCGTTATCCTTGGTGACTTCAACGCACACCACGACCTGTGGCACTCTAGCTTACAGACCGATAGGGGGCAGGAGCTGGCTGACCAAATAGACGAATGCACTTTCGCATAAAGCGACTTAACAAATTAATGAAAAATTAATAATTGTACTTATTATTTCCACCAGCCAGTGGAGCGGTGATTTTAATAATAACTTGTATTACTATGTAAGCATTTATAAAATTAATAAAAAAAAACACCTAACTCCTCAGAAAAAGCCACATTTTTTATGTTCTTGCTTCTTTATTAAAAAATAGCCCATCCTTTATTTAATACAGCGAATGGTATATTTAAAAAAGCAAGTATTGCTTGACTCACATTCAATTGCAAAAAACATATAAAGCATAACAAAATTGCTGTAAGTACCAAATTATATCGTTATAGACCTTATCTACCTCCTTTCCATATAACTTTTTTGAACTTTTCTATTAGTGCATGTATCACATGTTTTAATGGATTCCTCTGTCCATTCTAAGAACTTCGATATATGGACCTCCACATCTATCCATTATTTTTTGCAGTTACAAACCACCGTTATATGGCCAAAACTACAATGTCCTGTGTACTGAGACACCCTGGATACAAAAAACTAACAAGAAACACAACGAATTTAATAGGGAAAATTACAACAATTATTTTTTTCTTTAAAAAATTTAGTTCTTTGGTAGAAAAATGGTATCAAATAATACTACATATTTTAAAAACGGCCTCTTTTTTTCTTCCCCTTTCTATCATGCTTCGTTCTGTAAGGGGGATGTCATTTCATATCACCTCTTTATTATTACACCATGCCCTCGCAGAATTTTTATACGCACAGAAAATAGAAGCAAAATGTTGGTATTTTACGGTGCAGTGAAATAACGCCGGGGGAAATAACGCCCGTGGGCGTAAATTGGCAGTAAAAACACGTGATTTCTGCATAATGATATGAGTCCACTTTAAAATTTACAGTAATTCATGTCAATATGATAGTATATTCGAAGGATGATAGGGGCTCACTTTCAAAATTTATATTACCCACTGTTGGACGAAAAATTACAGGGTTTACTATCAATTTGACGGCCGTTTACTGTAGATTTTTTTTTCAGTGTAGGTAGCGCTTATAAAAAATAACCCTTAGGCGAAGGGCCTTCCTAAGTTGATAAAAAATAAACAAAAAATCAAGTTAAGGTAATTCTTTACGACCGTATGTAACTGCTAATACACGTCCAAAAATATCGGCAGGGGTATCAAAAGACGCCTCTGTAACAAGAATCCGAAACCGGAAAATAAATATTTTATTTCAGTGAAAAGTTATTAACAAAAAACCAAAAAATGATCTAGGTCAAATCCTGATTTAGGGGCCCGATCCATGTTTTTTTTGTGCAGAACACCTTTCCGCGTAGGCTGCCTTCGGCCGCGCTTCTAAAAATAACCCTGGGCTACGCTATTCCAACTCCGGGTGTGTGCCATAGCCGTGGCTACCGCCACGGTGATGTTCTTCCTAAACATAGTTATAATTTGCAAAGTGAAAATGTTAGCTTTTCTGTGCCCATAAATTGCTCCGGCGCTGTAAAATTATTTATCAAAATGGAAATTAGGCCCGCGGGCGTTATTTCCTTTCCTCGACGGGCGCTATTTCATTTTAGAAAAGAAATAATGCCCGCGGGCGCTATTTCCTTTCAGAAAAGAAACAAAGCTCGCGGGCCTTATTTCGTGGGCGTTATTTCCCCGGTCGTTATTTCACTGCCCCGTATTTTACTATGTAAAAACATTTTCAGCTCTTTATAATTTTAGATTCCAAAAAATTGTATGCAAAACTTACAACTTTTTTATTCAGTTTAAAATGTGTAGAATGTATTACTTTTAATTGCTGCTGACGAAATAAATATATTTGCAATATCGCAGTTTGGTATATATGTAAGTAGTTGACACAAGTACAAATGAATATAAAAATGAGAGAAGAGATCAAACTGTGCATCAATAACGGTATTTTTTCATTTCTATTTCGGCAACATTCGTATGTCACGTGCGTAATCCAAAAAAAACTACACAGTGCCATTTCTAGCGCATTATCAGTTAAAGTGTCTAATTTTTTTGTTTGCTAATCAAGTATATTTTTTACTTCAATAATATATTAATATAAATAACCACCGACAAAAATTAAATTTTTTTTTACTTTTGAACTTTGTCACGTGCGTAATGGTAAGTACGAAAAATGTAATACTCTTAATTAAAGTTCATTTGATAAGTATTATTTTACTTTTACAATAAATATTAGATGCCAAATAATGCCAAAAACCAAAAACGGTGGAGGGAGAGGCTTAAGCAAGATGAAAATAAGCTTAAAGAACATAAAAACAGGCTGAAAGAATGCAAGAGAAAGGCATGTGAGGCCAAAAATAATTCAAAAATATTGAAAGAAAAAAGGAATAAAGATTGCGTTCGACAACAAAAGTGTAGAGCAACCAAAAAAATATCAAATACCCAATTCAAAAGTGGTTACAAGTGTAAACAAACACTAGGAAAAGCGATAAAGCAGGTAGAGAAGGCGTTACCAATGAACGAAGTAAAGAGAGATGAAGTTCTACAAGCTTTGTATAAAAAGTATCCGAAACTCTCAAATAATTAAGCTGAGACACCAGTATGTTCAAACGATAATATGTTGGAAAACATTAAAGTAGTCTACGAGTTTTATATCCGAGATGACATAAGTGTTCAAGCTCCCGGGCGGAAAGATACTTTAATCTGCAATAAGCAAGTAGTTGCAAAGCGTAGTTGAGAAGCTTATCAACTGTATAGAAGAGAGGTCACTTTAGAATATCTTCGTAAATCCCACTTTTTTCACCATAGACCCAAACACGTTAAGTTAATGGACAAACTTCCGCACAATATGTGTGTATGTAAATACCATGCGAACTTCGGATTTTTGCTAGATGAATGTCATAAAGCTATGCCTCAGTTTCCATCTCATTTTGAAGATTTGTTGAAAGTAACATGCTGCGATGTATTGGACTAAAAATGCATGATAAGCGACTGTGAGAAATGTGTACGTGATATTAAACATGATTTGGTGCCTACATATTAGCTGTGTTCGGTGAGTGATAATTTGTACGAATTTGTAATAATTTTCACTAAACTCCGTTCGGTGAACCAAAAGCTCAGCAAAATTAGCAACGAGAGAGCGCGATTTTGACATTTCATTTGGAGGGGAAGTTGCTAATTCCTGCTGCACAAATTTCTGTTAGCAGAAATTAGCAAGCAAGAAAACATATGTTTTGACATCACCTGACTGCATTTTAAGTCAACTAAACAAAAATTTAAAAATTTCAAAGACATTAAAATAAGTGATTTGTTGGTAAATGGGGTAAAAAAATGTGACTAATAAATGCATTTGGATGATTAAAACCATTTAACAATTAATTGAGGTCTCCGGCAGAAGGAAATGTGTTAGTGCCAGCGCTGTGGAATCATTGCCTCCACAACTAGCAGTCTGCATTGAGGAAACTGAACAACTGTTTTTGCAGCTTTCCTGCAAATATTTACTAATTCCCGTTCGGTGAAAACTTAGCAAGTTTCACTTTTTGAGAGAGTAAGACGCTTTATTCTCTTTTTTTCCTTGCTGAACAATTCTTGTGAAATATCCTCGGTGGTGAAAAGTTCAACAAAAACTTCTGCCCTGTTCGGTGTCCAAAATCGAATGAATCTCTTTTTATTTTCAAAATGGCGGGTACATTATATTTCTTATTCTCTATTTACAGGGTTGCATTCTTACTCGCTACTTCACAAACATAACTTAAGGTATAGTTAGTAATTTTGTGTACATAATTCTTATGGCGTGATCAGCCGTAACTTAGTTTACCCTCAGATAACTTAATGCTAGATGTTGTAATACTACAATGTGTTATTGTATCCCTTACAACTCGGCCTTCCTGACAAGTAGAATCCCCTGATTCTAGATCTTATATTTGCCTATTTGCTACCACTACCGTGGCCAAACCAAGGTTTTAAATTTGTTATCGACCTCGTGCCTTTGTAAGGTATTTGTGATTGCTGAAAACCTTCTACATCCTCTACTAGATACCTATCATTATCTAAGATTTTTGCTACTCTGTACGGCCCTTTGAACTTCGGAATTAGCTTGCTAGAAGCCCCTATGTGAGAGCTGGCGTTAGCTATTAGAACATAATCGCCTATTCTGAATTTACGAGGTTGTATTATTTTTGAATCTGCATACTTTTTATCGTACTCCTGTGCTTTCTTTTGTATTAGTTCTGCTTTCTGTCTAATATCTTCGACCGACCTAGCATCCGGTACCTGGACCGATTCTACAATATTTTCTCTAAGCGTATCTAACACTTTTCCTTTCTGTCTGATTCCAAATAATAGCACACTGGGACACTCATTTACCGCTTTATGTATCGTATTGTTCATTGTGTATTCTATAGATGCCAGCGCTTTTTGCCAACCAGCCCCTTTTTCTACGCTAACTAATTTTGCTAACATTGGGCCTAAACTCTTATTAACTATCTCTGCTTGTCCGTTCGCTTGTGGAGAGTTTGTAGCTATCTTGATATGCTGAACATTATTATCATTTCGAACTCCCCAGAAGTGAAACAAGTTCCCCTATCGGACGTCAAACACTTTGGTCTACTGTAACACCGAAAATAATCTTCTAACGACACTATTGATTCTTTTGATGCCGTGGTTCTTGCTGGGTATAAACGGACAAATTTAGTAAATGCATCTATTACTACCAATATGTGTTTATATTTTGTGTTACTACTATTAATTGGACCGTAGTGATCAACATGTAACATTTCGAAAGGTTTATTCCCCTTAGGAATTATATTAAGAAGTCCTTCTTTTTTACCGTGCTTTGAAGAAAAAGCCAAGCATCTTAGACAGTTTTCTATGTGTTTGGCTGCTTTCTTCCTAAGGTTAGGGAACCAGTAACTTTTGCTTATTGTTTCTACTAATTTATCAATACCGATATGTCCTAGTTCGTCATGATATTTGTAAAGGACATGGTCCACCATCGACTCTGGCACATAGAAATATATGTTATCTTCTTTCTTTTTATATATAATACCGTTTCTCATTTCATATTGACTGCTCTCCGTTGCTTCTAAACTTTTTCTTATACTCTTTATATTCTCATCTCTATTCTGGCATATGATTAAATTTTCTTCTAGTGTGTTAGTATGTATCGCACAAATGTTATTAATTCTGCTAAGTGCATCAACATGTTGCATTTTCTTCCCTGCTCTATGCTCTAAGTCGTAATCATAGTTTTGTAACTCAAGTGCCCACCTAGCAATTCTCGGGTTCATATCCTTTTTATTGAGCGTTAAAGTTAGAGAGTTACAGTCGGTAACAATTTTAAACTTGATACAGTGTAGGTATACCCGGAAGCGCTTTAGCGCATAAATTATTGCCAGCGTTTCTAATTCAAATTCAGTAGTTCTAATCAGTAGTTCTTTTAGAAAAATAGAAAATTTGATGCATTTTGCTATCTTTTTTCTTTTGAAGAAGTATGGCTCCGAACCCTAAAGCACTCGCATCGCAATGAAGCTCTGTGGCATCATTGGGGTCGTATATTGCTAACACGGGGGACGCCAGTAGTTGCTTTTTTAACATTTCAAAGGTTTCCATATGTAGCTGACCAAAACTAAATTTGTTTTCTTTTCTTAAAAGATCAGTGGTTTTGCTAACGTCGAAAAATTTTTTATAAACCTGCGAAAATATGAGCATAGTCCCAAGAAACTCTATACCTCTTGTACTTTTGTCGGCACCGCAAAATTTTCAACCGCTTTTAACCCTTTTCTATCTGCTGTTATTCCTTCACCTGTGAAATGAGGTGTATTTGACTGACTCCTTTTCGACATAAACATGGAAAAATCCGTTTTTAAGGTCTAACTTTGTGAACCACTTTTTGTTCACTAACCTGTCTAACAAGTCATCTATTAGGGGTATTGGGTAGCTATCCTTCGAGGTTAGTTTGTTCAATTTTCTGTAGTCTACGCACATGCGCAGCTCACCAGTTTTCTTTTTTACTAAAACTATCGGAGAAACAAATTCGGAATTGCTAGGTCGAATATACCCTTTCGCTAGATGGTCATCTAAAATTTTTTGTAACTCTATCTTTTCACTATACGACAACCTTCTAGGAACGCAACTAAATGGTTTATCATTCTCTAGCACTAGTCTTAATTCTTGTTTAACCTCAGGCTCAGTCGGCCGCTCCCTACACAAATATTCTTTTTTAAACAATTTCCTAAAGTAGTTTTGGTCACAAACATTAACTTTATTCCCCACCGTATATTCTGCGTCATTTGGACCACTTGTATCTATTGCTAACAACTCACTAACAAATTCACTCTCATGTACATCACTTTTCTCTACACCTATTCTTATATTTGACACGGAACTTTTTGGATTATTACCGGTAATAGACTCAACTATTACTACATCGTCTATGTTAAGTTTGGCATCACTTGCCGCAAGAAAATCTCTTCCTAGCAACACTTCGAATTTAATTGATTCATCAGGAACCACAACATGTGCAATTAACACGTCTTTATTTAATAATTTTACAAGACATTTAATTTTGCCAAAAGTCATTAATTTTGAATTGTTAATACCATAGTAACTTTTGTAGGCGAACTCTTCCTGGCACTAAGCTTTGTTTAATCAAACTAATGGGGCTCCCCGAATCAATTAAGCCTTCTACGAACATATGAATATTAGAATTAACTATAATACATATGTTAAAATAACTTACAAAATTGCTTGCTGGTGATTTTTTGTATTGTTTGCAGCTTGCCGCAAAATGTCCTTGTTGGCCGCATGCATAACAGGATCCGAACTCTCGCTTGGGTTTTCCGCAGTCTTTTGAAATGTGACCTGAAGGTTACAGTTGTAGCATCGCAACCTGTTTGGGGTAGCTTGAGCGTTTGAGCTATGTGGGAGTTCGATGGAGCGGAATGCTTTGGCTAGGTCGGCAGCGGTGTTAAAATTTTGGAGTTTGGCCTGTATTTGTAGCTGTTTATTGGGGATACCGTCTATCAGATACTCTACCAGCTCCGCGTCATCGATTTTAAGGCCACTACCTAGCAAGCGCTTGTCGTAGTAGTAATTCCCGAAAGACTCTTCTGCACTCCACTTGCGTCGCTCAAAACGCCGTCGTGTAGCCAGTACGTTGTCGCTCTGCGTGAATACTATTGCCATCTCTTTCAGCATATTGTTCAAATTATGTAGATGCATCTTATTAGTGTTGTACCAAGACAGAGCAACTCCCTTTAATTTAAGGCGTACAACCAAACTCAGCTTTTCGTCGTCCACGTTTCAAATTTTTTTAAGGTGCAGTAATTGCGACTGCCAAGCTCAAAATTGTTGCCATCGAAGTAAGATATAAGTTGTCGTACCGTTTCAAACGGTACATCGCCATTTACCGTTGCACTATTTGCCGCTTTCTTCTCTTTTTCTAGCGACAACTGTAGTTTTATGAGCTCGATTTCTTTTTCCAGCAACAGGACTTTGGTGTTCTGGGATGCATTGATGGCGCAGTCACTCGGGTTTGGTGAAACGCAAACTTGATAACTGTTGTGGCTTTGCTGGTCGGCTATATTCCTGCCAAGAACGTGTCTGCCAAATTGACCGCTCGTCAAACGTCTTATGCTTTGTTCCGCAACATTGTCGCTACATACGTAAGTTGCATTGTCATTTTCTTCTAAATTAGCCGCACCATTGTCAACGAGATCAGCCGCACCTTTGTCAAACGCGCCTTTGTCATACGCACCTTTGTCCATCGCACCTTTGTCAACTGCCACACTTTTCTTACCGCTGGTGGTCGCACCGTTTTTTTTCCCGTTGTCTTCTTCGTCGTCTGTTCCGTTACCTTCAGACTCGTCATCGGTGTCAGAAATTTCCGCCACATTTGCTGCTTTTTGGTATTTATTACCTCTGCCTTCCGTAGCGCCTTCTTGAGGACATATTCCGCGTGCCTCTGCAGATAGTTCGCTTAACCTGGCCGCTAATGAGGCTTTTGCACCGCTAGCGTTGACTCCTACGGCTGTGCACCACGTTTTCAATTGCAACAGCGTATATCTTTCTGCGTTGATGGTTTCTCTGTCCATTTCGCTTACTTTTATTAATTTTTTGTTTTTTTTATTCGTCAGGGTGTTTTCAAGCACCACTTCTGATGAAATATGCTCGGTGGTGAAGAGTTCAAATAAAAACTTCTGCCCTGTTCGGTGTCCAAAATCGAATGAATCTCTTTTTATTTTCAAAATAGCGGGTACATTATATTTCTTATTCTCTATTTACAGGGTTGCATTCTTACTCGCTACTTCACAAACATAACTTAAGGTATAGTTAGTAATTTTGTGTACATAATTCTTATGGCGTGATCAGCCGTAACTTAGTTTACCCTCAGATAACTTAATGCTAGATGTTGTAATACTACAATGTGTTATTGTATCCCTTACACTTGCTAACTTTTTCACCGAACACACCTATTTTTTAACCAAAATGGAAGAAAATGTTAATTGGAGCTATTGGAGAAAAGTTAATAATCGCTTAATATTAAGTTATACTATAGCGCCATTATCAGATTTGTTACATGAACTGGAAATTCAGCTGCCAGCTTTTAAACTTTATTATTTTATAAAGCGCTCCCTGCAAAAATATTTCAAGGAAAAAAAGAACAATTTACGTGATGATGAATTAATTTTGCAAATCGAATTTGCAGAAAACTATGGGTTGATCAATCAGAATGAGGTCCAAGAAGCTCACTTCAGCTACCAACAAGTTACTATTTTCACTGCGTTGCATGGCTGCGAGGTCAAACTGAATCTATTTCTGCTATTAGTGACTCACAACAAATTTGACGTCTATTGTTTCCTTACAAAAATTGTGCACAAAATTCAAAGTCAATTCGAAAGAATTTCCACAGTTTTCAAATTCTCTGATGGCAGCACCAGTCAATTCAAAAACAAATATATTCTCACCAGCCTTCTTCCTTCCTTTGTGAGCGAATTTGGCTTAAAGCATTTAGAGTGGAACTTCTTTGCCACTTCGCATGGCAAAGGCGCAGTCGATGGAATAGGCGCGGTGGTGAAGCGAAGAGTTTGGCAAGCGGTTAAGACAAATAATATTATTTTACCGGATGCCTTTGCATTTTATGAATGCGCTGGCAAAATCATCGAAGGAGTTCATCTGTTATATATCTCATCAAAAGAGATTGAAGAATTTTCTCCACCATTAAATGAAAAATGGGAAATTGTCCGCTCCATTCCAGGAATACAAAAAAATGCATTGCTTTTCCTACCAAGATAACGAAAATATGAATCACTTAAAGAAAAAATTAATCTGGATTAATTTTGTAGTACCTTAATTTTTATTTTGCATTTTCTATTTTTGAATAAAAGTTTAATATTTTTGTCAAAAACTTCTGTAAATACATGTAATATTAAAATATTTATGAAGGTAAAAAGTGTCACGTGCGTAATGTCACGTGAGTAATCAACAATTTATGTTTTTTTAGCCAACCCATGATCAGTTGTTTTCGAAGCAAACATTATTATGAAACTCCATTACCTATTAACCTTTATAAAAAAAAAATTTACCGGAAGAAAAATCTCCTACAATTCGCTTACTTTCCCAATTTTTTTCACGGTTCTAAAAGCAACTTCCATTTTTGTCACGTGCGTAAGTCAACTTTGATGGACTGGAACTTGGGTACCCAATGCTCAATTTTCCAATATTTATAGTGTACAAATGTCGCGTGCATAACCATGGAAACACCCATATCGCATTTGATATGAAACTTTTCATGTATGTATTAATTTTAGAGTGCTGAAGATTTTAGGCGCGTTCCAATCAGGAGGGATCGAAATCCAGATGGAAATGTTTGTATGTAAATGCAACAATAGTGTTGTGATCCTAATAGAAGTTCGTTTCGTTTTTTGTAGTACATTTTTTTGCTAAAAAATTTGGTTTGCTTGGAAGTATAGACATTAAGCCCTTCATTAAAAAAAAAAATTTTCGCCAGACGCAATATGATGCATAATGGTGTAAAAATAAGCTGTGTAAAATTTGGCTCGAATTTAAAAAAAGCTATAGGTTTCGAGATTTCGTGAAGTTATCGTTTTTTTTCACGTAATAAATGTCAATCAAGTCTACGGCTATCAGTTTTTTGTGTGATCTTCTGAGTGTATATAGTTTTTAAAACACTCAAATGCAATGCGCGAGTTCTAAAAGTTATCCAATTACTGAAATTTTGTACAGCTTATTTTTACAGTATAATGCGTCATATTCCGCCCAGCGAACTTTGAATTGGCAAAAAAATTGGAATAGTGAAAAGCTTTATAGACATACCTATACATACACAAGTCTATACACAAACTCTGATACAGCTAATCTGTATCGTTCCTGTACGATCTTGAACGTGATACAGATCTTGCGCTCCAGCAAGTATTATCAGAAAAAATTAATAAAAAAATTTTGCTGCTAATATTCGGAGATTTTTTATGCAAATAAGCTATTGCTAAGCCCAGAGTGTACGGTAAAGCCCATCCCAAAAATAACAAAATAGAAGAGAAAACTAATTGCAATTCAACATTTTTGGACTTAACTACAAAGCCTACCAAAATTTATTTTGCCCTTACTTGCAGAAAGATGAAACTCTGGTTCAGTTTCAAACCTTTTTTAATTATTGTATACTTAATAAAGAAATCGGAGTAAGTGAAAGATTTGGAATTTATCTATCTAACCCAAAAGTTTTAAGGGTGTATGTAAACATTAAAATAAAATTTCGTAAATAGAAAGTTTTTAGTCCCCATTTCTACAAATCGTCGGTGACACTGCAAAACCGGGTTAGCTAATTTCTGCCTAAACTTTTGTAGGCCCTGGTCATTAATTCTCAATTATACTACATGTTGGTTTTTTTATATGGTCATTATTCGTCTTTAAACTAAGCAATTTATAGTTGGAAAACAGCCAAACTGTTACATCACTTAAGGTTTTGAGTTTGAGCGTCACGTAGTTTTTGCGGTGTTACCGACGATATGTTGTACATACATATGTATAAGTATAATACCTCACCATTAACGACATAAGTAATTTACTGAATTAAATTGCTACTTACCGATGCTCTTCTGTAAGAATTTCTGTAGTGCCGATTAGATCTGGTATTGGAAAATCTAGATCAAAGGAGCCCGTTGCAAATAGTGAAGCTTTGTGGTAATCATCTGTGTTCATAGACAACACCTGTGATTCGTGAACAGAAAAAATGGATTAATAAATAAGAATAAAAAAATATATTTTGTTGGTAAATATAAATAAATTTTGATACATGTTTTGTAAAATTACTTTAACAATAGTTGTAATCTATTGTAAGAAACCTCGAAAAGAACGCCCAACTGGCTTATTTTTAAGTATCTGATTTTTCATATATCACCTACAACACTGGTTCTATCTGCCATCTCTTTCTTTTGTTACCTTCCATTCTCAAAAATTACATTTGTTTAAAGAATTTTATCAAATTAAAAATATTTTACCTTCTCATTCACAATGACGTACATTCTTTGCTCTGCAACTCTTCACAACACTTCTAATTGAGTCGCTTATTGTTTAAGCGACTTCAACGCAAACCGCTTATATCAACTTGGTGGCTTATTTTTTGTTGTTGCTTCCCGTGTTTTTTCATAACCTACTCAGCGCTCTTTTGTAGGTTGCTTAAAATAGATTACTGCTAATAATGAAACACTTAATAAATGTAACAAAATAAGTATGAAAGTACGGGCATCATTGTGTATTGCGAACGAAAGCTCAGACGAATGATTCGTCTCCTGACGATTTCGTCTAACAAACGTATTTTCTACCATTTTCGTTCGCCTATGACTTTATCTAAACGTCCTAAGTTAGTATATGATAAAACGAATGAAACGAACGAAAAACGAAGTGAATTGTTCGTTAACATTTGAAAATAATTATAAGGTATTAAGTGCAATAACTAATTTCACTTGCAAATGGTGTAATGTAATACATATATATATAATGTAAACTACACTACAAATAATTGATTTTCAAATGTGTGAATGGAAAAAAACTAAATTATAGTGCATTTTATACAACTTATTTCTATATATAAATATTCATTTGTGTGTATGTGCAATGCATTGTGCATATCTGTGGAGTTTTGACAAAACAACTTATCTCAAAATAGGGAAATTTTTAAATATTAATGGCGTAGGATCCTCCTCTATGATATCCATAATATTGTGTCTTTGACTTGGCTTTACGATTTTTATTAATTCTGTTCTGTTAATCCTTCGACAGGGTGGTAAATTGATTTATATTGAACGAACAAAACTAGATTGAAGATGGTAGAACGACGTTTGTCACAAAACCAAACTTGACAAACATTGCATTGAACAAACAAAACTAGGCATTGAAGATGGCAGACCGCCGAAACCGGTTTGTCACAAACCAAACTTAACAAGGTATGACGAAAAATCTTTTAAATGTAAATCTACGAACCTTAGTTCAATAGTTATAAGATCCGTAAAATAACTCAATCCATGTTTTTCCCAACCTGGTTTTTTAACAACAAAGTAACTGAGAAAGAGGAGTACGACATAAAAAACAAGGGAATCAGTCTTGAAATATAGAGCTTATAGCTTTAACAATCACTGTTTAATTTTATTAGATATCACTGTTTAATTTTGTTATATATATTTGATTTTTGGACACATACATAAGTTATTTCGCTCTCCTGAAATTATTTTTATGGACATTTCGGTGGCTGCCGTATTTATTTCTACACGCTGATGAGGACAAATTATTGTTGTGTAAGGTGTACTGTGCTGCAAATAATGGTTTGACGGTTTGGTCGCTGAAAATTCAATGCACAATAATAACAATAACGAGCGGCAAGTAACTCTCTATCCTCTTCATACATAAATTGCTGATCTTAAAGCTAATAACCAGCGGAGGGTACCACTATAAAAAAATTATCAGCACATATTTTGCGTGTATGAGTGTGCTTATGAGAGGACAGTGGTGCTAACCCCCACTAATATCTTGCACTTAACATATTAAATATGAAAATTGCTATGATTTTGATAAGGAGTAATTATTTTTGTTTCAGTTCGATTTTTGGTTTGGTTCTAGTGTAAGTTAAAATTTTTCGATTTTCTGCCAGCAAAACTTATCCATTTAGAGACACAAAATCTAAAGCTCTGGGAAACATTGATAGAACAGCACGAAGTAACTGGATTTTGTTTCTCTTTTAGCACAGCTATTCGAAATCCAGAAAAAAAATCTTATTGGGAATTCCATCCGTTCTTTACCAGAACATTTTATAGGCATTTAGACTACAAATAAAAAATAACCAAGCAAAATTTACATAAATCTTACATAAGTTAATGACAGAAATCAATGGCCACATGTGTTTTATGAAAATACTTTCGTTTACTTCCGCATTGATACACCCAAAGCAGTGGTACAATACCCGCCATAATAATTCTAAGGGCACATATGAACCCTGCCCATATTATTTTGCACTTACATGCAAGGAGTATTTAATCCAGGGCATTTTCATACAGCATTTCGGAATCAAGCTTGAAACGGGTAGAAGGCATTACCAAAAAAGGCCTAGAGGGGCAGGGAAATAAACACCAATAAGTATTTTAATATAAATCTTTAATAACTCTTTTATAACTAGAATTTTCGAAAACTATCATTGTGCTAGCCTATTAATATAAAATACACATCGCCAGCAGTTAAATTCATCTTTATTTCATGTTGTTGTTGTTGTCCTACCTAGGTAGTCAGTATCTTACCCAGTAGTATCATCAAACTCTTCTAACGGAAGTCCTAGAAACCTAGCGGCTTCGACAGGGGTGGACCAGAGGGAAATGGGTGTTAGAAGAGTAGGCTCGGTTGAGCAGAGAAAAAGATGATTAGTGTTGTGGGGGGACAAGCCGCAAGCCGGACAAACATTCTGCAAGTCGGGGTTCAGTCTGGATAAATAAGAGTTTAACCTATTACAGTATCCAGAGCGGAGTTGGGCCAGCACCGCTATTGTCTCCCCAGGCAGTTCGCGCTCCTCTTCGGCAACGGGTGGAGTTGTTGCCTGAAGAACGGCGTTCGCTGCGAGATAGCTGACATAGGAATTAACCGAATCGGTGTGGATGAGGGTGAGGGCCTGCCGGTGCACCTTAGGATCAAACGGCGTGGAAATCAGGTGCCGGATCTCATCGAAATGTTTGCGTAGATGGCTTCTTATTCTCCTGGGGGCGGATTTTCGTTGACCAGGCGTCTGTTCGGATGCTGTGGTTTACAGCAGTTGAACAGGGATTGCCTGGTCAACATCTCACTGTGCTCTTTAACGCCGAACATTTTCGCTTCGTTGTGGAGATGATGCTCAGGAGACATAAGAAGACATCCAGGGGCAGTGTTCTGGCAGACCTGAAGCCTCGTCCAGTGGGTGTCTGCAAGCCCCGGCGACCATATTGGCGTCGCATAGCTCAGCACCGGCGACGTCTAATTCCATGTTCACCTGCGCTGCCCACGTCGTGAATAGGGTGGCCGAGGACTTATTCGGTGATAATGTCAGGTTTCTCCTAGCGAAAAATTTGGACACGGCTGGGAGGTATGAATTAATGCGAGATCAGAGCTCTTCAACGGAGGGGCCTGTTGCCAGTATCGTACGTTGCCCTGCGTAGCACTACCCAATTGGATTTGAGCAATGCTGAGCGTCCGCTTTTTCCCACCCCCTCAGTCAGCCCCTTCTCTTCCAGCATCAGCACGAGTATAAGTCATAACCATCAGGTCCTGGTCCCTTATACTATGTGCACTGTTTGTCGGTTAAGATTATACACGCCTGCGGCATCAGTCAAGTGCAATAACTGCCTTGGCCTGTGTCACCTGCTTATATGCTCTAGACTCCTAAACAGGAACTTATGGACTGATACGTACGTTGCGCCTTGCTGTCGAGCTACGCAAGCTTCAACGTCGTCTGATTCGCCTTTACCTTCTGGTAACGCATTTCTTTCGACTTCAAGAATGCGCCGTAGTGCGCCACCCAGCCTACTACCACCTGGGCATACGCACCTGTCCCTGACCTCCAGCATCAACTTTTCTCTCCCTCGCATTTCGCTATCCTGCAGTTTAACTGCAACGGCTTATCCGGTAAAATAAATGAAATAGTAAATCGCATGAGGCGATACAATATCTTTATTTCATGTCGCCTCGCGAGCTTCGTTAACCTAGCCATACTGTCTTACACTCATAACGCAACTGCCTCATATTGCCACTCTCTCGCTCGAACATCCTCCGGCCTTCAGACTCGATGCCTCTCGATGTTAAACTGGTAGGATACAAAGTTTCTGTATGGGGCGGCTGGTGGTGTGATGCACATTCCAAAGAGTCACGTTGCGCGCTAACTCATCGCTTCCTGGGTGCAACGCGGTCACACGCCCCTTTTTCCATAAATTAGGTTGTGTAGCTTCATTTTTGATCACTACCAAATCGCCCGCCTTCATATTTTGCCTGGCTATTTTCCATTTTGGTAGCTGTTTGAGTTTATGTAGATAACTATCACTCCATTGTTTTTAGAATCTTTGCGTGAGGAGCTGCTAAGATTGCCAATAGCTGAGTCGATTCTCCAGCCGCTTTATTGGTGTTTGCTCCCCTAGAGTTGAGACTAAAGCTTCTAAAATCAATAAATGACCGGGAGTCAAAGGATGCAAATCCCGCAGGTCAGCGCTTTGAGCACATAGCAGTCGTGAGTTGAGAACTGCTCCTATCTCAGCTAATAGTGTCTGGATAGGTTATATTCTATATCCAAAACTATAGCGCACCATTAAGTTCGTCGATTCCCAAATGCAATTGTTGTGTGATTACTGGTGGTGCTCTACAATTTCGAATAAACCTTAACACCCAAGCCGTTACGCGGATTAAGTTACTCAAAGATGAATACCGCTGCAACAATAACTGGTACTTGATTTATAATATGTGGATAGCGGCTATAGGCTGGTCATCTGCTTCCTTTGATCCTCGACCAACCTTTACTCGACATTCGTTGTAAGCCTCTGTGATGACCTTTTCGTGTGCCCGTCTGGCGATCTTGATTTCCGGGAGGTGAAGCAAGCTAGGAAACAATTAACTCTTCTACTGGCATACTTCTCGAAGTAATATCCGCTGGATTCGCCTCAGTGGGCACACACTTCCAAGTGCAATTCGGTGTGTTGCTGTTAATTAGTTGTACTATCTCGATTCAACTAGGACGGCGTTACCACCGAGTCCGACCAGCAGTAAGCCGAACGGATTGGAATCTTATGATATTCTTCACAATTTTTCCTTACGCGTTGCATTAATTCCCCAAGCAATGTGGCCGCATGCAACTCAAGTCTGTGTATAGTCTCCTTTTTTAACGGTGCCACTCATGATTTTGTCAGCAGAAGATTGGATGTCACTGACTCCTTATCCTTTGTGAAAACATTATCCAGCGTGGTATGCGAACGTTGCTAAAATTCTCTGGAAAGAATGTTCTGCCACGTAAGTCTCAGCGTTTCGGGCAGGATCGTATTGCCAGATATTTTGAAGTAAAACCTTGGCCTTTATCACAAAAGGTGATGCTACCATCTGGGTCATACATCCTAGCGGTGAAACTGAGGACCATGCGCTTGGACCAAGAATCGGGATATACCTGTGGTAGGGGCTTCGCTGCATACGATAGCTTGTCCGTTGATGTAATCCACTTAAGGCCCAACACGGATGCGTCGGTGTGGGTATTGAGTAAATTATCATCGAATTCCGTTTCGATATGTAGAGATCTTTGAACAAAGCTTGAGTGCCACTTGGCAAGCTTAAAGCCTCCCTCCGCTTAAAGCTGATGCAACTAGGTAGTAGCTCCTCTCCGTGTCAGCACCAGCCAGACAATTGTCTATATAAAAGTTAGCCAGTACCACCTCATCCGCGAGGGGCCATCTAGCGGCTTTATCTCTGGCGCATTGCTATGACTGCACAATAAGGAGCCGACGCCATACCGAACGTAACACGTGTGAGCCAGTATCACATATTTTTTTAGTATGGTTTCGCCAAAATATTCCCTGAAAGTCCTAATGTTGGGAAGATATTTTTACCTGCTGGAACATCTGTTTAATGTCTGCTGATAAACCATAAACCTGTAACGAAATCCCCAAATGGGATCGATCAAATCTCGTTGTAACTTAGATCCAATCATTTCCACATCGTTCAAGGAAACTCCGTTGCCCGTTGGACATGAAGCATCGAATACTACTCGAAATTTTTTCATGACTGCGGGATGCGGTATATAATACGCTTAACCTTCGGCTGGCCTAGTTACAAGCCTTAACCAATCCTTGTTTATGTAGTCCTTGTGAAGCCAAGGAATTTTTCCTTTAATTCTGGGTGTCTTTTAAATCGCTGTTCCAACCTTTAATATCTTTATAGCTCTGTTACGCGGTTAAAGCCAATGCGATACCAGTTACGCCTGAGCGGAAGCTGCACAACATTATGCTTCTCCTGTAAATTGAAGACGTCGGTCTCCATGGATGAAAGAGATAAGGTTTGCCAATCACATGTGTGAGAAAAAAGTATTTTTTTCGCGTTACGTATGCGGTGTGTTGTCAACCTGACAAAGCTGTCAAATACCATACATTTCAAGAAAGAAAATATAAACAAGCTAACAAAAGTTGCTAAATAACAAAAGTTGCTAAATAAAAATATTACACTGTCTTACAAAATTTTAAAAATTATTTACACCAAAGCTGAGATATTTTTCTTCCTCCTCAAAGCATCGAAAAACATAGAAAAATGTGAAAAAAGTGGGGGTAAACCGGAGAAATTCCGAGTTATTTCAATTTGACTGTTTTTTGAAAAATTTGCAAAATTTATCCCTGTTTTCTCACTTTCAAACCTAATTATCTTCTTTGGTACATCTGCTATAGCGGCAATCTTTACTTTTATTCAAAAGGGAAGATTTTGCGCAAATTTTATGCTTTCGCTCACTTTTTTTGACTTCCCCATTTAAAAGATATCGTCGAAAATGTCAAAAATCAAATTTAACGAAAACCTCATTTTCGTTATATATACCGAACTTTGACGTCAGAAATCTATAGAACCGCTTAAGACACGACCAATTTTTTCCCTCCTATCTTGTAGGAAATTTTATAGCAAAAATTTCGGTATATATAGATCTTGAAAAATAGGCAAAAAAATTGGCCTTTCCAAAAAAAGGGCAAGTTCAGAAAAAATGAGAATTTTTTCTAAAATACAGTTTTATTGTCTTTTCACGTAGTATAACTTCGTATTCTTTTTATCCCAAGTTATTTGATCAAATCTTACATGCTTTATATTACTCCGACATTTCCTGAAAGTGTCCTTGTCATTTTCTGACAGTGCCAAGAACCAGACATACTCCCCCATCATACGACTCGTGCATTTCCTTTTGTGTCTGGTCTCGATCACTTTGATCACCAAAGTTTTTTGGAAAAAAATCAAGATGTGAGTTGAGAAAATGTAGTTTCAATAGTTAAGTTCGAAAGCATATTGAGTTCCGTACCATGAAAGCAGGCAAGAAACCATTGAAATGGAGTGGAGTTGCTAATTGTACTACGTTGCAGTGCAATGAACACAGCCAATTCGTCTGTCACAATCAGGTGTTTTATGTCATTTTGACAACAAATATTAATTAAAAAAATCAACAAATTTATATCAGAAATAGAAAAAAAATTCAAAAAAGTACTTTGGAAGCGACGCAATTAAAAAAAAATAATTGCAGTGTGGGCTCAATTTAGCAATGAGCTGCATGGAGCACATAAAAATAGCCATATATATGTAAAGATGTGCACGCAGCTGGCAAAGGAGCGCGCAGTTTCGAGTTTTCATTGAGTTCATTTTTCTTTTATTTTATTTTTAACTTTGTTTTTTTTTTATTTTGTTTAATCAGCTGGTAAGTGCCAACGTCATAGAAAACCAAATGTGTGTCACTATGCTATTACATGGTTTCATTGTAGTACACATTGTGGTGTAGACACCATATGTCTGTCTTAGGTATTACACTTAATTTTTATTTTTATTTAACTTTGTATTTAACTTTCTTGGGTTTCGCCAATACTCGATTTTGGCACCTCAAAAATCAGAGATGTTAATAGGCATATACAGCTGATTTTAGTAAACAAATAAATGGTTGTGTCCAGTCCTAGACTTACATTGCAAAATTCATTCAATGAGTGGCGGTTTTTGATTAAAATCTGAAAATTGTGAACAGGAAAATTAAAAAAATTTTATCTTATCTAATAACAAATATTATGAATTTTAAAAGAAACGAAGTTATACTGCGTGAAAAGACAATAAAACTGTATTTTAGAAAAAACTCTCATTTTTTCTGAACTTGCCCTTTTTTTGTAAAGGCCGAAATTGACAATTAGTTTGCATATTTTTCAAGATCTATATACACCGAAATTTTTGCTATAAAATTTCCTACAAGATAGGAGGGTAAAAATTGGTCGTGTCTTAAGCGGTTCTATAGATTTCTGACGTCAAAGTTCGGTATATATAACGAAAATGAGGTTTTCGTCAAATTTGATTTTTGACATTTTCGACGATATCTTTTAAATGGGGAAGTCAAAAAAAGTGAGCGATAGCATACAATTTGCGCAAACACTTCCCCTTTGAAGAAAAGTAAAGATTGCCGCTATAGCAGATGTACCAAAGAAGATAATTAGGTTTGAATGTGAGAAACCAGGGATAAATTTTGCAAATTTTTCAAAAAACAGTCAAATTGAAATAACTCAGAATTTCTCCAGTTTACCCCCCCTTTTTTTCACATTTTTCTATGTTTTTCGATGCTTTGAGCACGAAAAAAAATATATCAGCTTTGGTGCAAAATCATTGTAAGACAGTGTTATTATAATTATCAAAAATAACTTCAATACGGACGTAATCAGTTTGTATAAATCGTATTAAAAGTATCGAAAGCCCTTTACGTTGAATATCTTAAGGAAATTCAAATGGAAAGTTTCGGTCCTCAGATTTGTGCATCAGTGAGATTGCAAACAGATATTTCGCGTATAAAACTAGGAAAAATTGTGCAGTAGTTTAGAAAATAATGCAATATCATGTCATATTTACGATAATAAATGCATTAAATAAGTTTCGACTATGTGATTTAGAATTATTTACTCATTTTAAAAGAGGTCCTCATAATCGTGTACCAGTGCAAATTTGTATGTAGACATTGGTACAAAATACTAATTATATAAAATTTTAATGCACTTCTTTCAAAAAAATTGTTAAATATCTATTATTTAATGTTTCATTTCGATAATAATTGTATTAAATACTTATTTGTATGTACAAAGTACTTATTTTATCAAATGTGAATTCATTTCTATGATGTTGTACTTAAATAAATAAATACTTACATACGAAAAATACCACATCAATAAAAAGGTTTTGTTTCATTTTAAGTGGCTTTATTTTATATACATATCTTATCTTATAACTTTAAACGACTTATTCTTGTATATTTGTATATTTGTATATCCACTACTATCTCACGAACGACTACACCGATTTTAATGAAATTTGGTACATATGTACTATGCTTTGTTTTAAGATTTCTCCTTTTGGTGTTGCCACTTGGGGTGGTTCACAGCGTTGCCACCTATGTATATCAATTTTTTTAAATACATATAAAGCAATATACGGCAATATGGGCATCAAATGAAAGGTATTTTAGGCCGTATACCAACCAAAATATTTTCGAATAGGATTGCCACCGGAACGCATTTTATTTATTCCTTCAGATATCGACCACTATCTCGGGAAAGGCTAAACCGATTTCGATGAAATTCGGTAGATGGATAGGATGCTTTCCTCTTCGGTTTTCTACTTGGATGTTGCCACTAAAGGAAGCTCAGATGGTTGCCACCTTTCCGATTTTTTTTTAATTTTAGCAATATATGGCATTGTGGGTATGAAATGAAAGGTATTTTAGGCCGTATACCAACCAAAATATTTTCGAGCAGGATTGTCACCTAGGATTGCCACCTGAACGCATTTTATTTATTCCTTCAGATATCGACCACTATCTCGGGAACGGCTAAACCGATTTCGATGAAATTCGGTACATAGGTACCATGCTTTGTTTTAAGATTTTCTACTTTGGTGTTGCCACTTGGGGTGGTTCACAGGGTTGCCACCTATATCAATTTTTTTAAATATTTAGCAACATATGGCAATATGGGTATCAAATGAAAGGTATTTTAGGCCGTAAAACATTTTCGAATAGGATTGTCACCTAGGGTTGCCACCGGAACGCATTTTATTTATTCCTTCAGATATCGACCACTATCTCGGGAACGGCTAAACCGATTTCGATGAAATTTTTTAGATGGATAGTATGCTTCCTTCTAATATTTTCTACTTGGATGTTGCCACTAAAGGAAGCTCAGAGGGTTGCCACCTTTCCGAATTTTTCTTAAATATTAAGCAATATATGGCAATGTGGATATCAAATGAAAGGTATTTTGGGCTGTATGCCAACCAAAATATTTTCGAGTAGGATTGCCACCTAGGGGTGCCACCTGACCGCATTTTATTTATTCCTTCAGATATCGACCACTATCTCGGGATCGGCTAAACCGATTTCGATGAAATTTGGTAGATGGATAGTATGCTTCCTTCTAATATTTTCTACTTGGCTGGTGCCACTAAAGGAAGCTTAGAGGGTTGCCACCTTTCCGATTTTTTTTAAATATTAAGCAATATATGGCATTATGGGTATCAAATGAAAGGTATTTTAGGGAGTATACCAACCAAAATATTTTCTAGTAGTACTGCCACCTAGGGTTGCCACCTGAACGCATTTTATTTATTCCTCCAGATATCGACCACTATCTCGGGAACGGCTAAGCCGATTTCGATGAAATTTGGTAGATGTTAAGTGACTTTTTGTGGTTAGTGTTCGATATTTTGGAAATCCATCTTTAAGTCTGGTAATAAGAATGATGTATCTAATTACAGGCCCATTGCTAAGCTCTCAGTTTGTTCTAAGCTTTTCGAAACTATTATTAAAGATAAACTTTTCTTTGTTGTCAAATGCATTATAGAACCACGCCAACATGGCTTTGTTTCGGGTCGCTCTACGGTCACTAACTTGTCATCTTTTTCCGATTTCTGCATATCAGCCTTCAATGTCGGTTCGCAGGTGGATACCATATATACAGACTTTTCTAAGGCCTTTGACAAAGTGTCTCATCAGATTCTTCTGAAGAAATTGGAGGTTATTGGTTTCCACTCGGTTTTTTTAAGCTGGTTGAAGTCTTATTTGTCAAACAGATCCCTTTGTGTTGAAATTGAGAACTGTAAGTCGCATACCTTTGTGGCAACCTCTGGGGTTCCTCAGGGTAGTATTCTGGGGCCCCTATTGTTCGTTCTCTTTATCAATGACATCGGTGCTTGCTTTCAGTTCTCCAATTATCTTCTTTATGCTGATGACCTAAAGGTCTTTCGTAGGATTGTTAGTCCATCAGATGTTTCCCTTTTGCAGCAAGACCTGGATAGACTTGTTGACTGGTGTAATACTAACAAGCTCTTTCTTAACGTTAAAAAATGTTTTCACATGTCTTTCTCGAAGTCCAGTAATAATTTTGTTTCACATTTCTATTTAGCAAGCAGTCGTTTGAACGCGGTCAGTGAATTTGTTGATCTAGGTGTTGTCTTTGATACTAACTTTTCCTTTGTTAACCATATCTGTTATGTCCTTCCAAAAGCTTATAGAAATCTCGCATTCCTACGTCGATATGCAAGGGATTTTAAAGACCCCTATACCAGGAAGGCTTTATACGTATCCTTGGTTCGCTCACAGCTTGAGTATGCCTCTATTGTTTGGAACCCTATTTACAGCTGTCACGCGGCTAGAATTGAAAGGGTTCAAAGGAAATTTATTCGGTTTGGACTGGGATCTCTTAATTTTGAGGACCCTTTACCATCTTATGTGTCTCGGTGTGCGCTGATCAATCTACAATCCCTTCATTCCCGAAGAATTCTGCATCTGCTAATGTTCGTGTATGATCTCGTTGTTGGTTTGGTAAACTGTCCTGATCTTCTCGTGAAAATCACATTCAATGTGCCCAATAGATCCCTCCGTTCTTCCCTTCCTTTTTACTTGAGCTCTTTCAGGACGAACTACGTCCTTTTGGACCCAATTTTTCGTTCTCTGGCAAAATTCAATATACTTTCGAGTAGGCTAAATATTGATTTCTCTCTTTCCAGGGATGTTTTCAAATCCCAATTACTTATACATCTAGACCTACTATAGTTAATCTTTTTTATATACATTCATATATGCTTTTTATTAGTTATAAGTATTATTATTTTTTTATAGTTTTTAATAATTGCTGTATCTAGTCTGTAAGATTAAATCATAGACTGAATAAACTGAATTGAATTGAAATTTATGCTCTTGGTAAGTAAGATTATGCAGCAAATTCGTAAAATACCGAGCAAGTCTGGGTCACCCAGGTACTATTGTTTATACGTACAATACAAATGAAATTCTGTAAAGGAAAATATTTGACAAAAATGGAGCCACTTTCGTTGCAGTTTTTCATAATTTGGAAAGTGGAAAAACCCAACTTTTTTATCTTTGGGTATAACCCAATTTAACACTGCGCACTTTATTTTTATTAATGAAACAACCAAATATTAATGAAATATTATTTTTTTTACAAGAATTCACACAGAATAAACTGTATTGGGCCAATACATGAACACCGCATACGTCACAGATAGTCAGCTGTTTTATTCACAATATGGCGGCAAAGTTGATGGCTTAATCTTGTATAATTGATTCATGGTCGGTCTCTATAAAGAGTGTTTCGCATTCTTTCTGTTCTTCTGTCCAATTCGACTTGTCAGCCGGTAAGCCTTCCACTTCGAAAAGGTTTCGCTATAATTGTTTAAGGTAAGCGTTAGTTACCGTAATGTTTTCCTCTGTTATATTGATTTCTATAACCTGCCAGTTTATCGGTGCCTCACCAAATAGAAGCAAACCTAAGCAAGTTTCTTGTGCCACAAAGCGCGATGATATACGCTGCAACTGAGCCCACATACCAACACCCTATAATAGTTTTACTGGTGCTGGTTGATGAAAAGCCGGATCTGCTAAGAAATTTCATAAACCGCTGGGTAAGTTTTGCGGCAATAATGTCCCCGCAAAACCGATAGTACCACCAAGCACGTGAGGGGAATCCTCAGGTCATCGTCGTAAAGCGACATTAAGTCCCCCGTTATTGATTTGCCACAGACATAGGCACCCGTCCCTTAACCCGAAGAAACACCCATTCTGGTTAGGTACATGTGAATTTGATTATGTGTAACAATATCTTTATCAATTAAATTTACTTGCGCACCAGTACCGCATAACCCACGGAACCTTAAAACCCTTCCGCCGTGACTTACAAATCGAACCTGAGTGGTGGCCAAAAAATTATAATGTAGATCGACGCCTGCTCCTTACATCATAGTAGAAACGTCCGATTGTCCGCCTGACACAGACGATTCGAGAGTGCTGAAACCCCGAGGTTCATAGTCGAGCATTGATTGCTATACTTCCGCAGTCTTATCCTCTTCTACAGTTGTAAGTATGGATGTCTGAGTGGGTTTGCCCTTTTTGTGGCGCCCTTGCGCACATGAGACAATGACTTGATAAGCAATTTTTGGCAATATGGCCTTGTCCAAACAATTCTGGACCAGGCCGAGTTCGTTGGGGCGCTTGATACTGTTCCGAGTAACATAGAGCATATTTCTGGTCAGGGCATGAGTAGCCTTTGGCCAACAAGGCAAGTTATAAATTGCTGAACAATGTGCTGCATGGCATAAGTATTCGTTGTCATATGCCAAACACAGAGTGCGCCATGCATCTGCAAGGCTGTCGTCTCGCTGTCGGATTTGTATCCACTTCTGGTGGCTGCCGTAAAATATTGGAAGACGATCTGCCGACGGCAATTCTGCGACCTGATACTGTTAACATGTCTATGAGCTGGAATGCATGCTACTGAATTGTAACCTCCCTATGTCTCTTTAATCCGCCTGCCTTTCTTCGCCCTAACCCTAACATAAATATCCTGCACGGCCTGCTGGATTGCAAAACCATCTGTTGGCTGCAATTTGCTCTCCTTCTCCTCAAACCTATCCCACGCTCCGTTTAGGATATCCAGCCGCGTTCGCAGAACCTCAACTCCCTGCTTAGCGCTGAATTTGTGACCCTGAATAATTTCTCTCTCCTTGAGCACGATTCTCAGCATTGGAGTTGCTATTCAATGAGACGCCGGCACCTTCCGTGGCCGCTGTGGAACTATCGACGCTGGCTGCTTGCGCTACGCCCTCTGTTCGCCAAATTAAAGTGTTAAAAAACAAAAACAAGTTACCAGTATAGGATTTTAATTATATTCTAAATTGCTGATCCAAAGCAATCATATCTTAAGCGAAATGCTCTAATTACTATAAATGGTAACAACAAATCGCCGAAACAGAGACACGTATAGCATTACTGAAGTCATACACCCGGGGTCTTCCTAGTCGCAGATGTGCCCTTGATTAAAAAAAACACCTTAAAACTTCGGTAAATGCCGTCGAAACCAAATTCGCATTCTTATTTACTATTATTTGATACGCACCATCCCTCCTGCTTTTCTTTTTTGTCACATCAGGTTTCGCTTTTTCTGCCCTCTTCTTGCCTTTTTTCGTTGCAGCCTCTGTTGCTTTAACATTCGGAATTATACCTACATAAAAAATCATATAAAATCCACAAATTGTATCTACGTTTCCGAACTATCGGTGTTCTTCTTAGCTGCTAATCGCTATAATATTCATGCCTTTTCCGATATCCGACGGATGCCATTCGCAGGGAGTGTGGATCGATTCGCGAAAAATCAGTTGCGGATTGGAGTTAGAATACTTGGAAAAATCAACTTTACCAATTTTCCTTAAATCTACTAGCCTATTGAACACAAGAAATAAAAGGTTTTGAAACTGAGGACCTTAGAATATAATAGGCCATACCACTAAAACGGCGCTCGCTAGATGATGTATTATATCCATTGATTGAGTAAAAAAATGTGTAATCCAAATGGAAAAAGATAAATGTTTTGTTTCAATGAAAAGTTATTAGCGAAAATGTACCCAAAATGGGGAGCAACACCATGGTATCTTATATCAGTGTATACAACAACCACATGAAAATGACAGAAAATGTTTGCAAATATCTCTTGCCCGAAATAAAATATCGGACTTTCCCCTCCGGGTTATTGATACTGTTCGGGCCTAATTGGCATCCCTGCACAAGGTATGTTTTGCATACCTTCATTAGATCCAATTGATAGATCTGCTTTTCAGCCTTGTTCTTGGTTTACTTCTGTTCGCTTGATTGTAATTGAATGCATACAACGAAAAATTATTCGGCGATACAACGGATAGATCTGAAGACGGCCGCTATATCGTTCGACTGCCAATGAGAAAAGAGATTCCGCTTGGGGAATGTAGACGCTGCAGTACGCGCATTGCTACGTATGGAAAAACGATTCGGGGCTAACGAGAGCCTTAAACGTGATTATATGAGCTTTATGTAAGATTTCATCGATCTATGTCAAATGGAGCCAGCTGCTCCAGTCACAAATCATACTTACTATATGTCCCATCATGCCGTCTTAATTCCAAACAAAGTTGTAGCTACTGTATATGGGTCTTAGGACTTCCGCGTCTTTTACACCACAAGATACCAGACCAAATTAGCCAAGCAACTCATTTTACCACTTATAACATACTCTGAGATTGTCTATAGTAAAATCGACTCGATATCGTACCACAGGCCCGTGCGCACGGGGGGTTTTGGGTGTTAACCCTCCCCCCATGGTCAAATCTAAGTTGCAATGATTTTGCAAAAATTTTAAAAATACAGTTTATAAATTTTGTATTAAATCTTGACTCATAATTTTTGACAAAATTAGTTAAAATAATTTTACGGAGGAAGAAATTGGTGAAAGTTGCAAAGAATAAGGTTGGCCAATACATATGTAGGTCCGAAAACAGTGGACAATTTCAATTAACAAGTACTGTAAACATTACTATTCAGGACCTGGTTAATTAGGTTTTGATGAATCAGAATTATGTTTAATCAAAATATGATTTAATCGGTTCATCGCACGTCCCTAATTTGTACCAGTACAATTGATGTCATGGCCAAATGATGCTAAGGTTGTGTCAAGTGACCAGCTGACTTCTACTTTTTCCATGAGCATTGACAGAATTCTTTTCCGTAACTCGAAGAGTTGCAATGTTAAACGGACTTTAATTATAGCCATGTGTTCATAAAAGTGCGAATAATCCCAGCTTACCAAAGTCGGAGCGCTCCAAAAAAAGCATCCAAAAAGAGTCCGTAATTGGAGAATTTTCGGAGTGTTATTTAGTAAACATAAAAAAAAAACACTTTTTTATGAAGATTTACGGAGCGTTGAGAGAAGAAATGAATATTGTAGAGCGAATAAACTGCATGGCTCAATTATATGAGAGATTTCGAGTGTTTTCTGACCCTTTTTGTTGTAGGAGTAAAAAGAATTGTGAGAAAATGAAAGTTGGAGAGCAGATGAGCGACAACGTTCAATCATGTCAATGTTTTCAAGCATTTTCTGAGGTTTTTTTATTTTACCTAACAAAAGATAAAGATCGCATTTTTCATGGATGTTTACCAATAGTCTGTAGAAACATATGAACACAGCACATTTAATATTTTCAGAATTAAGTCAATAAAACTTCATAAACCTTATTTTTTATTATTTTTAAATTTTCATAATAATGTCGATAAAGGCCTCCAAAATGACCCAAAAGAAATAAAAAACTACCCCAAATAAGCTTCGGAAAAGCATCAATAAAAGGCCCGGAAAAGAGTCCAAAAAGGCTCCGAAAAAGGTCCAGAAAAGCACCAGTAAAAGGTTCCGTAGTTCATTTAAAAGGAGTAATAAAACGCTCCAAATTCATCGGAATCGGACTCTTTTTTTATGACTCCGTTTGGAGTGCAGAACGATTTTTCGCTGGGAGCTCATTTTGTAGGGTAAAGTTCTGAGAAGTGAGCGTTTTATGGCTCCGAAAGGAGTCTTTTTTGCACTTCTGGCTAGCTGGGATATGCCACCATATCATAAATTCTCTATCAAATACAGAAAAATTTGTACAACCAAAAACATTTTCTTGGGTATATGTTTACCTTATCGAAAAATATATGTATGCGAATGTAAATCAAAATTAAACCCCCCCAAGGCTAAGTCCTGCGGACGGCCCTGTCGTACCATAAAATTGCTGTGGTGTTCAACAATGTTATGTGTATTGTAAAAAAAGTTTGATCACATTTCCTTGTGGAAAGATAAAATTTTAGTGTGTAGTATTGAAAAATATCTTGACGCAAGAAACTGTATTTTTTTATTTAAACTGATTCACACGAAATCTTCAAGATATTTGTACGAAAAGCTCCAACACACTAGGTTTCAATGGGCATCATAACTTAATTATTCCTAGATACACGTATTTGACATCGTCTAGATGGTTTTTCATTAACGCAGTGAAACTCTGGAACTCGATTCCAAATATGATTAAAACCAAATAAAATGCCAGAAATTACAAAACAGAAATATATAAATTTTTGGTACTGTAGATATAATATTGCATGTCACAGAGTTGTAAAAGAATGCATTCTTTTGTGATTTATCGTAAAATGATTGCAGCCATTTTTTGAATTCTTTGACTTCGACTTCAAAAATGAAGTCATTATTCAGACTTCATTTTGCGACTTCAAATTCTTTTTTTCATTCATTTTTTGGTTATTCATGTATTGCATTCATTGAATCAAAATTCTTTCTGAAGTCAATTGAAGTCAGTTGGAGTCATTTGAAGTCAATTTACCTGTGGCATACAAGACACGATCGCAAACTATTTTTACTTAAACAATATGTATTAAACTCTAAAATATATTATACAAATCAGGCGCGTAGCCAGAAAAAAATTTCGGGAGGTTTTAGCCAAAGTGTCAGTAAATAAGGATTACCTGTAAATGCACACATATTTATATTTTTGCATATTACATATTTATACTTTTATTTATTTGAAATTTTTCTCTTTTTCCACGGCTAAAAATTTGAGCCTAAGTTTTAAACCATTTATTGGTTTACACAATTTTTGAAACGTTTTGGTAATAAATTCCAAACCTTTCAATTACCTACAAAACTTCTCGATTTTTTGTGGCTTAGACTTTACTAGGATAAACAAAAATACAACAAAAGTCGTATACACAGCGAATATGTGTACTTTTCTGATAAAATTCATGAGTGCGCCGTAGCTCAGTAGGTAGAGCATTGCGCACTGATTTGGGGCACGTCGGTTCGAGTCCTAACATTTAAAAAAAAAATAAAAAATTGTTAACATTTTCGGTTTAAAATTTAAATAATTTTTACTGTACCAAATTTGGTTTGGTCATACACCTAGACCAGTATGTCTGCGTTCAAAAGGTATTTTTGGAATTTCCAGTAAAACTAACTTCTTTAGACTAATTTCATTATTTTTGAATAAAAGTATGTGTAAATACACAATAAAAATACTGCAACTCAAAGTTAAGAACTTTGTGGAAAATTCAAGAAAACTAGAAAAATTTTCATCAAAATTTCTAATTTTTTAGTAAAAATTTTTAGATTTTTTTCACACAAACAACATTTTGAACGCAGACATAATGGTCTAGGTGTATATGTAGCCCCAAAAAGTTTTAAATCTATGCTTAAACTTTTAGCCGTGTACAAAAAAATATTTATTTTGGAGCAATTTTTATACATCGATGTACCATAGGGAAAAGGACACGGAACAATTATTTAATGCATCAATGAACGTGCTTGGTCGCTCCTCCTATGGGATTGGAAAATAGTTTTCTTTTTTAGAGCTTAACGCTGTTCAAAAGAAATCCAAAAACTCTATATAAAATGTTAGAAATAAAGATGTTTTGTATCACTGTGGCAACACTCCCCATCACTATTTTGTTCTACCCATCTTCGCTCTATTCTTTTACTGTTCATTTTATAAACAATTCATCACCATTCTATATCAATGTAAATTTTTAGTCTATTCAAATCACAGTATATACAGTAGTAAAACTCTGTACCAATCAGCTGATTATATTCACCGCCAGGCTGTACATGGGGTGGCAGTCAACTCTTTTTTGGCATTTCAGGATTGTGTGTTGCAAAATTATTTTGGTGAATAAAACAAGAAAAATTGTTAAAAGTACATTTAGATATTTTTCGGTTGTTGGTTAAGAAACAAAATGATTTATAATTATGACAAAGAAGTTGTCAAAGTATACATAAGTTAGTACTTGTGTTAAATGTTAATTACAATGTGTTTGTACCCAGATTTACTTGCATTAAGTCCCGCAAAGCAAACGAAAAACGATAAAAGTTGTTTTAAATGATAGGTAATCTATTTTAAGATTGATCTCTGATAGGTTTGCGATGATTTTTCGTCATATATTATGTTTTCAATAGCACATTTGTCACAGGGTGTTGAATGTTTTACTTTGAACTATGGCGATTTCTGTGTGATTTAATTTTTGAATAGATTTAAATAAAAAATATAGTCCAGACATGAAATTTAGTCCAGCTTAGAGATTTTATGATTAAAAAACCATTGCTTTAATAGAGGCGCCCATATCGACCCGATAGAAAATGTGGTTTTATTTTGCAAAAGAGGGTTTGCTACCCAGAAGTGTCTACTCAAATATATAGTATAGAGCTAAAACTCAATGTATAGCTATAGTCACACTCAATATAGTCTGAAAACCCAATATTTTTTCCACTTTTTGAAAATCAACAAGCACTAAAAGTCTGCTTTTCAGGTCATCGCTAAGAGAAATTCGTCAGTAATATGTATTTTTGCGGAATTTTACCATTTCACTTTTATTTTTTACACTTGCCATAGAACAATATGTGCAATAAATACTCTTTTTCTAAACTTACTCCTTTAGTTTTGTTTTGGTGCTGTAATGCAACCGTGGGTATAAGTAATTGCATACTACAATTAATTTCGACTCTGAAAATTTCACCTCCAGGATGTAATTTCACCAGAGTTTTACTACTGTATCACTGTGATTCAAATAAACCAATTCAACAGGTTATGGGCCCAGGATCAGCGCGTTACTGTTTGTCGGTTTAATTGTGCGTCGGTAAATGAGTTCGTTTCTGCAAATCGAAAAATTGGACGATTCCAATTACGCGTCGTGGTCGGTGCAGATGAAAAGCGCGCTGGTACCCTCCGATTTGTGGGGAGTGGTGTGCGGCCAAGATGTAAAATCTGACGGCCTGTCAAGTGAGCAAAGTGCGGCATTTGAAGCCAAAAACGATAAGGCACTAGCATCAATTTTGTTATGTATTAAACCCTCGCAAATAATACATGTAAAAAACGTAGAAAGTGCATTGGTAGCAGGGAATAAGCTTCGAAAAATCCACCAGCCAAAAGGGCCAGCGCAAAAGATTTTGTTATTCAAGAAGCTATTAAACCTTCGTATGTCAGAACGCGGTTCTGTTGCTGGCCACCTAAATGAATTTTGCAGAATTCATGAAAACGCAGCAGCAATAGATGTGGAAATAAACGAGGAAATACTGGTTATAATGTTGTTGTCAAGCTTGCCAGTGCAATTTGAAAATTTAGTTGTTGCAATAGAGGCGCGTGATGAATTGCCCTTATTTAGCGCGCTCAAGGTTAAACTATAGTTTATTAGAGGAGGGTGCTCGTCAAAGTGCAAGTGAGAATAACGAAAAAGGTACAGAAGTTTTAATGCAAGCTCGAGCAAGTGCTTCTGGTACTTTTCAGAAAGTAACAAAAACAATGCATCCTTGACTAACTGTGCCGGTAAAAACAACAAAAGTAACAAAAACGGTAAAAACCTAAAATGTTTCAATTGTGGTCGCCATGGACATTTCGCCGCAACATGTAGAGAAATGAAGAAAAGTGACGATAAAAGAGAAATGAACAATGTTGAGCGCTCTTGTTTTATGATGTGTGCAAACATATCGACAAATAAAATAATGAATAAAACTTCACATTTGTGTTGCGACCGCAGCTTATTTAAAAATTATAAAGAATACAGTGAGAAGATTTGGTTGGCAGGAGGCAAATGTAATGATGATGCCGTCGGCCGTGGTGACGTCGACGTCAGCGTTACAGCAGTAACATTGAAGAATGTATTATATGCGTCAGCTTTACAGAATAACTTTGTGTCGGTGAGCAAAGCAATTGAGAGTGGTCATACAGTGAATTTCCAAAATAATTCCGTTGAAAGTAAAACAAAAAACAATTCTGTACTTTCAACTAAAGATGCAGTCTTAGGTTTAAAGATAGGTAAAATACCAAACGAAATTATCTGTGAGACATGCGCGAAAACAAAAATATATGTCAAGCCTTTTGCACAAGTTTCAGATACGTCTTCTAGACAACTACTTGAAGTTGTACATAGCGACATTTGTGGACCTATAAACTGCGCATCTACTGGTGGCTCAAGATATTTTGCTACTTTTATCGACGATATGTCGCGATATATGACTGTATATTTTTTAAAATCGAAAGACGCGCTTTTGGATTCTTTTAAAGAACATAAAGCAATGGTTGAAAAACAAACAGGTAGTAAAATAAAGACTTTACGCAGCGACAACGGGAGCGAATACGTTTCAAATGCGTTTGATCAGTTTTTAAAAGATAATGGTATAAAACGTATGAGTTGTGGGTTGGCACCAAACCTACTGTATCCCACTTGAAGATATTTGGTTCGACAGCTATAGCACTCGATAAGAAAAATTTACGAAAATTCCAAGCAAAAGGCAAGGAATATATTGAGCCCTATGCGCAAAAATCACGTAAGAGACATGTTTTTCGATTTTAGCTTTTTTATGAAAATCCATAATTTATCAGCACACGCATAACCTCCTTAAGTCTTATTCCTGTGAAATGTACCGTTATGAGCTGAGAGGAAAAGCAATTTTGACGTAACTACATGTATTTTGCTTTCTCATAATTTTTGTGGAGGCAAAATAGCTGTTACGTCTTTTTTACCTTTTTAAATTAGAACGCTTGCATGTTGGCAAACTTAATATGTGTTAATTTTCTGTGTAAATTAATGCTTGTATTTATTTATTTGCATTATTTATCACCCGGACATACTATGATGCCTGTTGATTCGATCAGAAAACACATTTAAGTTTCTTTTATATGCATTTTGGTTTTTATGAAAACTAGTAAATGTAGTCTGAAATATTTATTTTAAAATGTTCGAGTACAAATAATTTGCAATCTTACTAATATATAAAAACGTAAGTTTGTGAGTGACTGCGGATGTTTGTGGTTCTTTATCGTCTGAACAAATGGCCCGATCATCACGAAATTTTGCAGGCAGGTTCTTAGGAGTGTGGAATGGGTAACAGGCATCATGAAATTTCGATAAATTTATCGATAACAGA
The DNA here is from genome assembly GCA_951509765.1 of Sphenella marginata. NCBI lineage: Eukaryota > Metazoa > Arthropoda > Insecta > Diptera > Tephritidae > Sphenella > Sphenella marginata. Next base: position 35,913,120 of record OX608079.1, on the reverse strand, counting down.
GTTATCGGCCAAAATGTTGTTTTCCGTAAAATTTGGAGTATTCGCACAAAATTGGTATCAATCGAAAGGGGAAGAACCACAGTTTTCATTTGGACTTTGGTTCAATTCGATATATTTATCGATAACAGAGTTATCGGTCAAAATGTGGTTTCGGGTAAACTTTGGAATATTCGCACAAAATTGGTATCAATCGAAAGGGGAAGACCACAGTTTTTATTTGGACTTTGGTTCATTTCGATATATTTATCGATAACAGAGTTATCGGTCAAAATGTGGTTTCGGGTAAACTTTGGAATATTCGCACAAAATTGGTATCAATCGAAAGGGGAAGACCACAGCTTTTATTTGGACTTTGGTTCATTTCGATATATTTATCGATAACAGAGTTATCGGTCAAAATGTGGTTTCGGGTAAACTTTGGAATATTCGCACAAAATTGGTATCAATCGAAAGGGGAAGACCACAGATTTTATTTGGACTTCGGTTCATTTCGATATATTTATCGATCACAGAGTTATCGGTCAAAATGTGGTTTCGGGTAAACTTTGGAATATTTGCCCAAAATTGGTATCAATCGAAAGGGGAAGACTACAGATTTTATTTGGACTTTGGTTCATTTCGATATATTTATCGATAACAGAGTTATCGGTCAAAATGTGGTTTCGGGTAAACTTTGGAATATTCGCACAAAATTGGTATCAATCGAAAGGGGAAGACCAGAGCTTTCATTTGGACTTTGGTTCATTTCGATATATTAATAATAATAGAGCTAATATAGATACAGCACCAATCTTTACGAAATTTTGTACACATATTCTATGGAGCTTAGCATAGGACCCCATTTAATGTCATTTCAATACCTCACACGGTTTTGGAGATGTGCGCACTAATGTTTCCCAACTAACCTAGAACTGTATATTTTCAAATTTGGTAAAAATGTGGTTGCCCAACACCTCTTAACATGCATACAATATGGTAAAGGCCACGGGGTTAGTTTGGACATTGCAACATTTCGATAAATTAATCGATAAATGAGTTATCGGTCAAAATGTGGTTGCCAAAAAACCTCTTAATTTGTATACAATTTGGTTATTAAATGAAAGGGGGAGGCCACGGGGTTTGTTTGGACATTGCAACATTTTCATAAATTAACTCCTGTATGTACATATGTATGTATGTTATAGACTCCGGAACTACAGCGCCGATTTTGTTCATATTTACAGGATAGCTCAGTAGAAACCCGGAGAGTGTTTATGTAAAGTTACCGGGAAGTGGACCAGGGACCGAAATATTCCAAACTTTTTTATTTATCGTGCGATTTTTTCCCTAAGTTTGGGCAGAACAACGTCTGCCGGGTCCTTCTAGTAATGAATAAAAACAGCAGAAAATCAACTATTGCTACCGTAAATTTTTGACGTAACAACCAAATTATTAGAAAGTAGACTGATTTGGTGAGGGCAAAAAAGACGTATGCGCCAAAAACTACGCTTACATCGCATATATTGAAATAAAAGTGATTGCATTATGTATGTTGGGATAAATAAAAGCTATGTACCTAATTTCACGCCAATACATAAACTGGATGCGAAATAAATTAGAAAAAACCTTCTAATGTAAAATTTTCCCGTTGGCTCTTAAGTCTTTTTTGAGCACAGGGCTCGATATAATGATTGGATACTCCGAAGTAAGTAAAGGTTATCGTCTGTTCGATCAACAAAGTCGAAAAGTCGTCGTCAGTCGCGACGGGGTGTTCATCGAAAAGGTTAGAGGCAGTCAGGAGCCGGAATCGAAGTTAGTGGATTTCGACGAAGGTACACCCGAAAGTGTGTGGATCGGCACAAATGATATGCAAGTACAGGAGCATACAGATAGTAATGGCACTGCGGATGCAGAAAATTTAGAAAACAATTCAGTGGCGATCGGTCGTGGCAGACCTCGGTTGTTACGTACAGGTATGAGGGGGCGTCCTCGAAAATTGTATAACGAATTAAATATATTGCGTGAGCACTCAATTATAGCTCCAACTAGTGCAAGAGAGGCAATCGAAAGTATGTATTCCAAAGAATGGAAAGCCGCGATGGAGAAGGAGTATGCATCACTTGAAAAAATAGTAATTCGGTCGCTTGTTGACTTGCCACACGACCAGAAAGCTATTGGGTATAAATGGGTGTACAGCATAAAACGCGATAAGCTCGGCGATATAAAACAGTTTAAAGCATTTTGGTTGCTAAAGGCTGCAATCAGCGTTACGGAGTGAACTATTTTGAGACATTCTCACCAGTGGTGAGGTATGCAAATATACGAATGGTTATCGCATTGGCAGTAGAACACAAACTGTATTTACATCAAATGGATGTGTCGGCAGCGTATTTGCACAGTGAACTGCGTAATGAAGTGTACATGCAGCAACCAGAGTTTTTCGTCCACAGTAAATATCCATATCGCGTATTAAGGCTTAAAAAGTCTTTGTATGGGTTGAAACAGAGCGGCAGAGAGTGGAACACGTTATTAAACTCAGTTCTTCAAGAAATGGAATTCAAGCAATGTCCAAGCGAACCATGCATTTATGTCAAAAACTAAGAAAATACAATTAACATCATTGCGGTGTATGTCGATGATTTAATCATTGCTAGTTCTAGTAAGTCTGAAGTAATGCAGATCAAAGCAGCGATTTCCAGTAAGTTCGAACTCGTTGATCGCGGGCAGCTAGCGCATTTCTTGGGCATGGAGATTGAGCGCAACGGTGAGCTTGGTGATATAATGATAGGCCAAAAGCAGTATATTCTGAAACTATTGAAAGATTACAACATGGAGAATTCAAAAGATGCTGCAACCCCACTTGATGCAGGTTTTTCAATTCATTGCAACAATGAGCAATGTACAAAGGTTGAAAAGGCATCGTATCAATCAATTGTAGGCGCTTTGATGTGCCTGGCAATTTCAACGCGTCCCGACATACTACATTCGGTAAATAAACTGTCACAGCGTAACAATGATCCACATGTTGAGCTTGAGGCAGGTGTGAAACATATACTACGTTACTTGCGAAAAACGTCCAACTACAAGTTAAATTACGCTAGAACTGGAAGAGCTGTTGAAGGTTTTGCAGACGCTGATTAGGGCAGCGATGCAACTGATCGAAAGTCGTATTCAGGCTATGCCTTCGTAGTAGCGGGCTGTGTTTTCTCGTGGGAATCCAAAAAACAGAATGTGGTAGCTTTAAGTAGTACGGAGGCTGAATATATCGGCTTGTCTTCAGCAGCCAAAGAATCAGCATATGTCAGTAAACTTTTGGCAGAAATGGGTTTCGGCCAAGCTGGCCCAAACAACGACCACTTAAGTTCGCAGTGACTGGTAAAAAATCCAACGTATCATGCTCGCAGTAAGAATATCGACATCAAATACCAGGGACGGATTCAGATGAGGGGTCCAGGGGGTCCGGACCCCCCCCGAAATGGATGACCAGTTACTTATTACAGATTCTGTTCCAACGTATCTGCAGAAAACCGGCCGAAAACCTTTATTGAAGCTCTGAACGTTTGTGATATACAGTTTTACAGAGAAATACATAGCTTTCTCACTATAGGTGCTACACTGCCAGTTACGGTGGCTTCAAGCGAACGATCATTCTCTACTTTACGGAGAGTAAAAACCTATTTGCGAAATAAAACTGGAGAAGAACGTTTGAGTGGATTGACAATGTTGAATATTCACAGAGATTTCGAAGTTACTCATCACGGTGGGTTTTAAGCATGTTTTATTAAAAAGTTCACGTCCCTCCATTTTAAAAATGTAAAATACCAAATTTTGAGATTTTTTGAATTTTTCTGGAAAACGTTAAGTTTTATCTTAAAACTACCTGAGACAAAGTTGTATACCTGAAAATTCTCTACAAAAACGGTGAACAGTTTTTATCTACGAGTCACCAGTTCTGAGATATCGCGATTGCAAATCTAATTCTATACATTATAAGAACATAAATGCCACGTATAGAGTTTTCCGGATTTTTCTCGAAAACGGTTATGTGTATCGAAACATTTTCTTTTACCGTTTGTTCGTCACGAAGCTCCTCATTGACAATGAAAATAGTTATTTTTGTAAACCCTATAGTTCCCTAGCTAGAGCCAAATTTGCTCCATTCGTGATATCAAAAATAATAGTGGTTTAAATTTAGATATCTTGTATAACGAAATTTCGATAGAGCTAAATTTTTGTGGAGAGCTTAGGTTGACCCCCAGAAAGAAAAGTCCGTAGCGTTATATGTATATATGTATGTACATATCGTCTGTCATTCGAAAATTTAAGAATACATTGCAAATATATAATAATTTTACTGTGTAAGTAACATATATGAGTGAGTTTTTGTTATTCATACCTCCGATTATTATCTTCCAACTTTTCTTGTGAATGTTGTATTGGAGATTTCAAATATGGACCCCCCCCGAAAAATTTTCCTGGATCCGCCCCTGTCAAATACCATCACATCCGGCAAATGTATACCAACAACGAAATCGATTCGATCAACAAATAATATGATGTTAGATATGTTAACAAAATATTTGCAAAAAATAAAGCATGAGAAATTTACTAAGGAGATGGGTATATATTAAATATTCATGTAAAGTGTTGAGAAGGAGTGTTAGAAATAAAGATGTTGTGTATCACTGTGGCAACACTCCCCATCGGTGGCGCGAACTAACGTCAGTGGAATTAACGTCAGTGACGTTAATTCGCACCCAAAAAGCGAATTAATGTCAGTGACATTAAGACGCATGACCCAAAACGAATTAAAGTCAGTGCCGTTAATTCGTATAATATTTTTACTTTAGTTCGCTTTGGACATGCGAATTAATGTCATTGAGGCATTTGGGTTTGAGATTCGACGAAGTAGCGCCGCAGGTGAAAATTTGACTTAGGTCAGATCCCCAATTCGGGGCGTGATGTCCTTCCGCGTGCCACGTTTCCCACTTTTTCACTTTTTTGGCTCAGCCTAATGTGCCATTACAACAACCACATGAAAATGACAGAAAATTTTTAACTTTAACTGCAAATAACTTTTGAACGGTTGAAAAAAATTTCAGATTCTAAATCTAAACGTGGGTAATCGTTTACGTGGGGTACCGAGCGCTAATACACAACCAAAAATGTTGAGATATGTATCAGGAGACGCGCTTTGGTCCCAGGAGCATGAATATAACTCCGCTAAACCAATATTTTTAGTAGTTTGCGAGATATTTGCAGTTAAAGTTCAGAATTTTCTGTCATTTTCATGTGGTTGTTGTAATCACATTACCCTGTGAGAAAAGAGTGGCTCGCGGAAGGACATCACCGTGGCGGTAGCCACGGCTATGGCAACCACCCGGAGTTGGAATGGCGTAGCCCACGGTTATTTTTTGAAGCGCGGCCGAAGGCCGCCAATGCGGAAAGGAGTTCTGCACATAAATACCATGGATCACGCCCCGAATTGGGGATCTGACCTAAGTCAATCTCAGATTCATTTTTTAAATCCCAGATTCATGATATAATGATCATAAGTCGAAGGTGATAATGAAAAATGAAAATTTGGAATATAAAAAATGTACTGACTTTAGTTCGCTTTCTTAATGCGAATTAATGTCAATGACGTTAGTTCGCTAAAAATATTGACCTTAGTTCGCTTTTGGCATGCGTCTTGACGTTAATTTCACTGACTTTAGTTCGCGCCACCTCCCCATCACTTTTTTGTTCTGCCCATCTTCGCTCTATTCTTTTACCGTTCCTTTTATAAACAGTTCATCACCATTCTCTATCAATGTAAATTGTTAGTCTATTCAAATAAACCAATTCAACATAAAATGACACTTATGAAACGCTTAAGAAAAATTTCTTGTATCAGAATCTATTCTACTTTTCTACTGCTAATTTCTGGAAAAATTTTCCAAAAAAGCAACCTGCGCAACTCTGGCTTTGGCAAGAAATAAATAGTTGCCACTTTCTTTCTTGAAGAAAAACTGAAGTTTCGGAAAAATAAAACCAAAAAATTTAATAAAATAACCTTGAAATTTATATAAAAAGTGACAAGTTGCAATTATTCAACATGCAAAACGGAACGTCAAAGCTTCTTGGCTATTCATGACAATTTCATGGTCAAAAAATAATTGAAAATATTTCTTGAGCATTTTCTTTTCAACAGCATACCGGGCTTTTACTTTTAAACTTTTTCAATCTTTTTTTGCCAAATTAGCGCAACGTTTTACTATCACCTGACAATAAGTACAATATAATTGTTACTTTCTCTGATAATTCAATACGACTGCGTTGTGTACTGCTTGGTAATTTTTTTTAACTTCTTGGTCATTTTTAAGGTTTAGCTTATGGCAACCGTGACTACAATAACGAGAGACACTCATTTTACGATTTTTGCCGGCTGTATTCATTGCTGTATTCGAAAAGCAGTTAATTGGAATTTCAACATACTTGAGTTCGAATCACTCTTGCTGTTGTTAACATGCTATGTAGTTGAGATGCTAAGTTGATCTTATGCAGAGCAAGTCTGATAGTTTTGCGAGAATGTCTTAACATGAGTCATATATCCGAATTACGAAATCACAATATCTTAATATCTTCGATTGTGTTATAAATGAACATTCGGCGCTATGTCCTGAGGTAAAACTAAGATGGGTGCGATCCCTAAATCCAGAATTCACAAACGAAAAAGTTGCCGAGGTCAATGAGTTGGTGAAAAGCATAGTGGTGAGCGAATTTGATTTTAACGATACGGAGCGCGTCGAAAATAGTGAAGAAAGCAATAGTCAATTTTTCGACTTCTCTTTTATAGGTAATGGCAATCAATTTTGTTATACATATGTATGTAAATCTAATTAAAATAATTGACAAACATTTTTTATCTCTTTTTCAGATAAGTCTTCACAACAACTTGAACTATCGCAATCGTCTATTGAAGGCGAGTCTATAGCTTATATGGTTGATATGTAAGTCTCCGAATACAACCATCTTACACCACTATCATACTATTAAAAGGGCGTACATTAAATACAACGCACCTCTGCCAACTTCAGCCCCCGTAGAGAGACTATTTCCTTTTGCCTCAATACTTAATGCACCACGTCGAGGACGTCTATCAGATGACACATTCGAAAAGCTGTTGCTTTTAAAAGTTAATGATTCACTATAAAGTCGGGGGCAGAGGTGACGTATCGGTAACCTTATAAAACAGCCGATTCGACCAACCTTATGAGAAACAATGTAATCGATTATTGGTGCTACTATCTGTAACGTAACCTTACAGACCAATTGCATGTTGGTTTTTCTCTTACGTTAAGGATACGACTACAGCGATACGACTACCGCACCAATGCCCTGGCCTTAAGCCCCTTTGTTTATATTTGGTTAATAATTTGTGTATATTTAAAATAAAGTGGTTATTATGGATCATTATAAGTAGGTTATATAATTTTTTCTTGTAAATAGTTAGTGACTTCACAAAATGACTTCAAAAAGACTTCAGACTTCATTTTTTTATTCTTTATTCAAAAGTGGAGTCAATGAATGCTTTCGAAATTTGAAGTCATTTAATAAGACTTCAACTGATTTCATTCGCATATGCGTGCATTCTTTTTCTACCCTGATATGTCATTAAGATTTTCATTTAAATATTTATTTTTGTTTCTTCTCTATACTCTACTGCTGTCCTTCTTTCGATCGACTACTTCTAATTTTCCACTTTTTGTATCTTCCTTTACACTATTTCTGTTTTTCCTTTTCTTTATTAAATAAATCTTTTTCCATTAGTTATAGTTTTAAAATAATATACCTAAGTTGAGATATTGTGTAAACATGTTTCTTTTGATGCGCTGTGAAAAGACATATATAGTCTTAAAAGTGTAACTAATTGTTTAACAAATAATAATAATAATAATGTGTTAGAGTATAGATTAAAAAAAACCAGCGAAACCAGAGTAGCACCTCTCAAATCTACATCGCTGCTAAGGTTGGAGTTATGTGCAGCGCATCTAGGGGCAAAGTTAGCTCGCCTATTTCAATCAAGTATTGACGGCGATATTGTTCTACGCGTGGACCGACTCCATGGTAGCATTGGCTTGGTTACAAGGATACCAAGTCGCTGGTCAACATTCGTGGCGAATCGCGTGGCAGACATTCAAGAATCCCTACCGTGAACAATTTTGAGACATGTCACGTCGGAACAGGATCCCGCTGACTGCGCGTCGAGAGGCATGTCACCTTCGCAACTCATAGAACATTCACTTTGGTGGCATGGCCCAAGTTGGCTGCGCGAATCCAATATCGACTGGACTCGTCCGTCCCCTCAACACACTACGGAGCTAAAATCTCCAAAAACTATCGCATCTAATGCAAGTCAAGGAGAAATGGGATATATTGACACTTTACCACTCATACAACAAGCTGAAACGTATATTCATATTTAATCCGCTTCGTTGGTAACGCGCGCATCAATGCTTCTCTCACTGGTACTGGAAGACGCACCACGGGCAAATTTACTTGTACCGAGCTTCGTTTAGCAGAATCAGCATTGGTAAGATATCATTAGTCTAACGCATTCGAACAAGATATTTATAATTGCAGGTTAAACAGGCCAGTACCGGTGCGAAGTAGCCACGCACGCCTCCAGCCATTGCTTGACCCTGAAGGTATTCCACGCCCTCATTCAATGTCACTCGCCACCGTCATCCCAGCAGAAATACATGGAATAACGATGCATGCTGGACCGCACATTATGTAAGCTGCCTTACAGCGCCGGTTTTGGGTGCCGGGCGTTCGAAGTCTAGTCAAGAAAATATATAGTCGTTGCGCGTTTATCCGGCTGGATAAAAAACCGCTACGTCAGCTTATGTCTAACCTTCCCGCTAATCGTGCCGTGTGCACTCGAACCTTTTTACATAGTGCAGTGGATTTTGCTCGTCCATCATATATGTATATTAGTTCTGTAAGGTATTTTTGTGTTTGCTCCTAATTTTCTGCTCTCATTTCGTACCAATATTAATAAATAAGGTATCGTTTTAAAGGTGTGGAAGGTTACGTCTACATGCGAAATCATTTATTAATTACAGGAGTGCTTTTGTTTAAGCGTATTTTATAAAAATTTATTTGTTTAAATAAACCATTGTGAATGCACAAAATAATCAATTTGTACTGCAACGCCATTTTGAATCAGAGACTTTATCTACTTGGTTATAGATGTCGCTGAGGGTAGTGGTGAAATTCTTTGCGCACGGCGCGCACGGGTCCATCTAGTATAATATAAAGTTCTCGAAACGCAGACACTGAAATAAAAAAGTTGAAAGTGTACATTGAAAGTAACATATCAAAACCACTTTCAAGCGATTGATGGTAATACTGTAATATTACAGTATTTACTGTAAAATTGGCAGTAAAAACATGTGATTTTTGCATAATGATATGAGTCCACTTTAAAATTTACAGTAATTCATGTCAATATGATAGTATATTCGAAGAATGATAGGGGCTCACTTTCAAAATTTATATTACCCACTGTTGGACGAAAAATGACAGGGTTTACTATCAATTTGACGGCCGTATACTGTAGATTTTTTTTTTCAGTGGAGGAGCGAAGTCCGTAAAGGATTACATTTGATTCTTCATCTGTATGGGCACGGGTGCTATGCACTTGGAATTAGCTAGCGATCTGTCATCAGTAAGCTTCATCGCGGCGTTCAAGCGATTCACTAATTGTCGAGGGTACTGCCAACATATGTACTGGGATAACGACACGAATTTTGTGGGTGCCGAAAGGGATTTGCGTGCTGCCTACGAAAAATGTTTCAGCGATGAAAAACTGGCCACTTACATCGTCGATGCTCAGATAACCTAGAATTTTAATCCCAGAAGCGCTCTTCCAGTTGGCGGATTTTGAGAGGCTGGCATTAAACGAATAAAATAACATTTCAAGCGAGCATTGGATTCCCATCTGAGTTATTTTGATTTTCTGTTTTTCCTACAGGGTGAATGCTAGATTTATACTGGAACAATTTTCCGTCATCCCTTGGCAAATTTTTGTTTGTTTACCAACCGGTTTCGGCGATCCGCCATCTTCAGTGTAAGTTTTCGTTCTGCTTACGAACGGATGGTGAATCGCCGAAACAAAAACAAAAATTGACAAGCGATGATTCCGATCTCTTGACGTACGAGGAGTTTTCGACTGTACGCACCGAGGTCGAGGCCTGCGTGAATTCTCGCCCTAAATGATCGATACCTACCGATGTTTTCGACTACGATGTTCTTACACCAAGCCATTTTATCATTGGGGAGCCCCCACAGGGAATACCTGACCCTGACGTAGAAGCTTATAAGGGCTCAATTTTTTAACGATGGCAAATCATCACTTCTATGTTGGCGCGACGAGTATCTCGTTAATTTACAGCAGCGAACGAAATGGTTAAGGTGAATGCAAAGCTTAAAAGAGAACAACATTGTAATTGTTAACGATAGTGAGGTACCCCCAACGAAATGGAAGCTGCGGCGTGTACTTTTCATACATCCTGGAAAGGAGGTCATGTTCGCGTAGTTAAATTGCGAACATCGAAAGGAGAGTTACTGCGGCCGAATGTCAAATTGTCACTACTGCCAGCAAATTCAGATATATTTTCAGATTAAATTATTATTTAACATTTCATTTATTATATGTTTGAACATTTGTTCAAGGCGGCCGGCATATTCGGTACTAATTGGCATCGCTGGTATGTTTGCATACCTTCATTAGATGCGAATGGTAGAACTGCTTGTCAGCCTTGTTCTTGGTTTACCTCCGTTCGCTTGATTGTAATTAACTGCATACAACGAAATTGACGTGTTTTTACTCAATCTCGAGGAATCGGCAAGTACCACACATCCTCTCCCCGCATTTTCATACCAAACCGCAACAGATACCGCTGTGAAAAGGCGTATTTTGATACCTCTCCCGATATTTTTGAACGTGTATTAACAGTTGACGTTAGATCTATATCACCCAAAGGGTATTTTTTTACAAGACGACGCCTTATTGTCATCAGAAATTCTGTACGTATGTACTAAATTAATTTTTTATGTACTGGGAATATAGAAAATGTTGACGTGGATAAGGGTTATGGGTTCTGCACAACTGATAATCCTCTCTTACATCTGAGTTGGCACTGACTAAAAAAAGGCCTCTATGTGTTGGTGCGCATCAGGATTTTTCTGTAGGGCCGGTTTTGGGCGTATTTAGAGAAACTTTTTAAATGTTTGCATTTAACCATTTACAGAAAGGCCACTTGTCAATGCCAATTTGGGTATTTGTTTACTTTAGCAGACAACTGCTGAAACATGTTTTGATCTCAGTAGTAATGATCCGAATCCGAATAGGGATTTAAAATTTTTCGTTTCTGTCGAGAGGTATTTGCGATTAAAGTTGAAATTGCCACTAACTTTTCACTAGAAAAAATAACACAGCTCTACAAAAAAAAAAAAATTGTGTTGCCCTGGGTATTTTTGCAAATTCTAATGCCTTCGGGTAGCCAAATAAAGACTGCGTTCAGGGAATTCCTCGATGTCCTCTAGTTTTCAAAATAGGGGTCAAAAACCCCTTTTCCATAGGTTAGACCATATATTGCCCCATAACTTTTTTTCTGTTTCTTCTATCATGTTGATGTTGGTGTCGTTGGAAAGGTGGGACTCTACCGCTTCAATTACGTATACGTAGCAATGTGATGTCCATATTGCACTAAACTTTTGTTTTTTTTTTGTAGAGCTGTGTAATCAATGAATAAATGATGTGCCTTGTCAAATGTTTGACAGAAAACATATCACTGAAAAAAAGTTATCATAATTCCCTGCCATTATATAATTTTAATGGTCTATATGTCATTCTACTTATACATATTTCTTACCGTGTCATGCATTTCCCTGACCTCATCCAACAGTCCTGCGATATTTTGTGTGTTTGTAGTCGGCGATGGTGGCGGTGTAAGTGCGCGATTTTTCGTTGTCACCATAAAACGTGGCAAAAAATTGCGGCCATAACGTATATAAATCCAGCGACCCCATTTTCGGCTGGCGGCAGCTAAAACTACAGCGCAACCAAACAAAGACAAAACGAACCACATGTAGCTTCAAAACCGCAAGGCGCAACTAATGAAAGGACTATTAACACGACTGCTATTCACATAGAAAATAATATTTTGTTCCGCTCGTTATGAGTTGTTGGTATCCGTAGTTTAACACCATCAAATGATAGAAATGAATTCTTTCAAAAAGAATAGGTAAATAGTAGCCATATACTTCCACCGTTCTGATTTAATCTGACTCTTCACGATTGCCTCACGCATTACTTTTTTGGGATATAACTCATGAAAATGGACCAATACTATAAAATGTACACTAATTCAAACAATTCGTGATATAATAGGCTTCGGCGAATCCTTGCTCCTGGAAGATACAGATATCCACACTCCTAGCTAAACTACTCTAATTGTATCGAGAAAAGTTAGTTTAAAGTGGGACAAGATACTTTTTATGCCATTCACAGCTCAAACCAAAGTTATTGCGATTTCGAAAGGGACAAAAACCGAATATTACAGGGGGATATTTGTTTTTTTTGTTTCTTATATGACATTTTTTTTAATTTATTGAAATAAATTGTGGACTAGGTTAGACAGTTGAATGAAAATCTCATAATTTTTTATTTTTTTTTTTAATGAGAAAAAGCACAAATTTGTCTCTTACGATAATTTCGCTGTCAATTTATTACGTTTGAAATATACATACCTGAGGTAGACATACCGATCGCAAGAGGCGACTAAGGCACCTCGATGGTATCGGGTTCTGGCAAAGGACTGTTACCTTCCACAACACTCCCCAAAACCTTCGGGGATTTTTTTTCTCGTTACAAATAATAACAAACGACAACTATAGTTTCTAAATCCGATTTCCGACAGATAACATCAAAAGTAAAAATACATACATTGAATTTGGGCATGCCGTAAAAGAAAATTCAGACGTTCTTGCGACTAGAATTGTTTTAATTTCGGTTCGCTTATTTAAAATTTCTAATACTTCTGCTGATATCAAAAATTGTATTTAGTGCTCTATTTTGTGTGGTGTTGATGACCGTCGAGCCTGTGAACTTTGCAATTTTAAGGTTCATATCAAATATACTGACTTTGCGACAGGTATTGTAAATGTGATAAAAAAACAATAAAAACTTTATGTATAGATGTGACACTTGCATTGTTGGTCTGCCTTCAATAATGCACTCGAAGATTGTGGAGACTTAAAAAAGCCTAACTGCCCTTTATAGTTTTTTTAATTACATAAATGGGATTGTTTGTGAAAAAACGAAATCTCAAAAAAAAAGGCTCAAAATAGCTTGAAGAACACAAAAAACATTATTCTAACGCAGTGTCGTTGAACCGAATGCTAAGCAAACGCAAAGCGGAATTAATGAAGAGCCTGTCGTTCTACAATTGCCAACTTCTTATGATGTTGTTCTTGTTGGAAGTGAAGTTGTTGCTATGAGTGCAAATAAAAATATTAATTATGCTGACGTCTCTTCGCTTCGCACGGCTGTTTCAAATAATGCACACGTGTAAATAAATAAAAATGGTGGTGTGCATAAAAATAAAAAAACGTATGCATTTATTGTAACTGCTAGCTTTAAATGGCTACACTTGTTATCTCTAAAGCCGTCTGTACATGAAGAAGCAATTATCCTTGCAGTCAATTCTACTAGTCAAATACTAGTTTGTCCAACAGGCTCAACTAGTCCTGTAATTTTCCATATTAGGAACTGGTAATTTTTAAAACGGCGATGTCCTACGAGATGGCAATTGCCCCCTTCTGCATCAGCAATATACCAATTGACATACTAGTTATTACACGTATCAGTATTATATCAGACAGTGCATAACCAGTGTCATATCAGTCGTCATACTAGTTTGTCTATGAATCAGTATTAAACCACTTCATAACAAGATAGTTCAATTGAAATGTACACGAAAATTGCAAAATTATATTACAAATAACTTCACTTAAAATTCAGTCATCAGATCGACTAGAAGAGCACCCTATTTCAAAATATTTTTATAAGACGCAATTTTCGAGATTTCAAAAACGCCCTATTCCAGAATGTGGTTGAAGAACGCCCTATCTTAGTAATTTTTTCAATAACGCGCTATTTCAAAATTAGATTCAAAAAGGCCCTAGGTTAGGTTATGTTGGGTTGCAGCGGAGAATGCTCTTCGACCTTCTCTTAGATAAATCTGCGAGGTCATTAAAATAACCGGAGCCCATATATTTCAATCTTTTTCACACAGTACAGGGCATCCACAGAGAAGATGCTTCAGTGTTTCGGGCTCTTCTCCATCTCTGCATCTCCTGCATAAATCAGTGAAGGGAGTACCCAGCCTTGCAAAAAGTCTTAGGAGGTTGATGATATAACTATTGTACATAGCGCCACATATATATACATATCTATTCAAATAATAATTTTTCTATTTTTTAGAGTTCGCATTATAATAAATAATAATGAATTCTGTAATATGATGCAATTATCAGCAGACTGCGGATTCTCATGTAAACTCTTTTATAAAAAGAATTTGAAATATTTTAAGTTGAAAACAAAAGAAAACTGCCAATAGTTAAGAGTTATTTTTATAATTATTTTGCACTCGTTTTTGAAATTTTCGCATTCGACACTTTTGAATTCGATAATTTTTTCGGCATGTTGTGATGTCTGCATTTTTATTTTAAGATTCGACATTTTTTCCGATAAATCGTAAAAGACCAGTAGCGCGATTAACTAACTTTTTTAACACAATTTGTCAACGATAAATTAACTTAACAATAATTTTAACAGTTTTGCGATTCACTAACATTTTTAACTACATTTGGAGCAGGGAACTTAACGTAACAACAATTTTAACTAACTGTGGTACTCACTAAACCTATGTCAAGCCTAAAATCGTTAATTCTGTGGCCATAAGCGATAACAACCTAACTCGACTTAAGAAATTAGACCAATTGAAATTTCTGGCGAATTTTTGTAACAACATTTCTTTATAACGTAGGCAAACATATTGGATTTATGATTGGTAATCTCGAAAAAAAAAATTATGCTGTTGTGTCTGACAGTGCATCAACGTTTCGCGAACACCCTAAATTTAAGAGTAAAAAGGGTATGTACTAAATAGCAGGTATTAGGACAAAATCAAAAGCAACTGTGGGAATTACATATGTATGACTCGCCAGAATGGGTTGTCGTAGAAGAAATACGGTGGCGCGAACTAAAGTCAGTGGAATTAACGTCAGTGACGTTAATTCGCACCCCAAAAGCGAATTAATGTCAATGACATAAAGACGCATGCCAAAAGCGAACTAAGGTCAATATTTTTAGCGAACTAACGTCATTGACATTAATTCGCATTAAGAAAACGAACTAAAGTCAGTACATTTTTCTTATATTCCAAATTTCCATGTTTCATTATCACCTTCGACTTATGATCATTATATCATGAATCTGGTATTTGTGTGCAGAACTCCTTTCCGCATTGGCGGCCTTCGGCCGCGCTTCAAAAAATAACCCTGGGCTACGCCATTCCAACTCCGGGTGTGTGCCATAGCCGTGGCTACCGCTACGGTGATGTCCTTCCGCGTGCCACTCTTTTCTCACAGGGTAATGTGATTACAACAACCACATGAAAATGACAGAAACTTCTGAACTTTAACTGCAAATATCTCGGAAACTACTAAAAATATTGGTTCAGCGGAGTTATATTCATGCTCCTGGGACCAAAGCGCGTCTCCTGATACATATCTCAACATTTTTGGTTGTGTATTAGCGCTCGGTACCCCACGTAAACGACAACCCACGTCTAGATTTAGAATCTAAAATGAGATTTCTTTCAACCGTTCAAAAGTTATTTGCAGTTAAAGTTAAAAATTTTCTGTCATTTTCATGTGGTTGTTGTAATGGCACATTAGGCTGAGCCAAAAAAGTGAAAAAGTGGGAAACGTGGCACGCGGAAGGACATCACCGTGGCGGTAGCCACGTCTATGGCACACACCCGGAGTTGGAATGGCGTAGCCCAGGGTTATTTTTTGAAGCGCGGCCGAAGGCCGCTAATGCGGAAAGGAGTTCTTCACATAAATACCATGGATCATACCCCGAATTGGGGATCTGACCTAAGTCAAATTTTCGCCTGCGGCGCTACTTCGTCGAATCTCAAACCCAAATGCCTCAATGACATTAATTCGCATGTCCAAAGCGAACTAAAGTCAAAATATTATACGAATTAACGGCACTGACTTTAATTCGTTTTGGGTCATGCGTCTTAATGTCACTGACATTAATTCGCTTTTTGGAAATACTACCCGTGTTGAAGCCAATACAACCTGTTGTGAAGTTACCACACTGTTTTAAATAGCTTTTAGGGTTAGTAGTGCATTAACTAGATAGTCTGTTGATTGGTCGTTATTGTAAAAGAAAAGAAAAGTAGTCAAAAAAAGATCTTTAAAGGATCTAGAAAGGTGACAGGTAATAGTGTCACTGGTAATAGTGAATTTATTTCACACATAAAATGGGGATTTCGTGTTGGGGATTCTGATTTTATTGATTTTTCCTTTGCGGATTTTGATTTTGGGGATATTGTGGTAGACCCGTTTTTAGCACTTTTGACACTATTTCCATTTCAGTTTGGAAATAGTGTCAATGACTTATTTTCCATTTTCTTGTTGACACTAATTCCATTTCGAAAGCGCCATAGTGTCAATTGACACTATTTCCAATTTACAACGGAAATAGTGTCAATTGACACTATTACCAGTGACACTATTACCTGTCACAATCTAGAAAACCCTTACCCAAATTTTTAAAATTACAATGTTCATTTAGAGAAGAGTAATACGTTAATGATTGTTTGCCAATTTCGTTATTGAGGATTTCAATTCTCTGCCACCTCCCAAATTGAAGCCACATTTTTTAAGTTTTGGTTTTCCGATGATACAAATACGTTCTTCCACACAGCAACTTTTGATTTTGATGCCCATTTAGCTTTTTTCAGTTATAAATCTACAGTATACTCTGTGAAGAAAGAGAGCGGAGCACCTCCTTTCAAACTTAATTTTTCAAGCTGAATATCCGTAAAAGGGTTCAGGGTATGGTTATGAAAATTGGTAAGGAGCTATTCTATATGTGACCCGACTTTCGAAAAGGTGGCTAATGACTCAAAAAAGAAATAGCGAGAAACAGCTGTTAAAGATAAACAATGAAATGGCTCTTCCACTGCCAAGATGTTCTTTATCTACAGTTTTAGTACACTTCTAAGCAAGGTAGGACTTTCTAGTTTTAACCACGTGAAAGAGCGTCTCAAAAGCTATCGAAAGCGATAATTTCATAAATGAAGGGCGAGAGTGCAAAAGGGCCTAACCCACACTTTTTTCGAAATTGAGTTTTTAATGGTTTTCAGTTTGCCAAAACACTTCTTGTCACGTAGGCGTTGACCAAAAAATTCTAAAAATGTTTTTTAATTTTTTATGAATTTTCAAAGTTGGCCGAGGTCCTAACCCGAGGGGTACCGAGAGTGCAAAAGGGCCTAAGCCCTCATTGCGCCTTATGGGGAAACCGTGTTTTTGTTCATATCGCTCAAGTTTAAATAAAAACCATAAGTCTGCGACGACATCTAGGGTGTTTAGCGTTAATGAGAAGCTTCAAGTAATTATCCTACGACAGTGTTTTTTGATTGTGTTGTTTTTATGTAAATCGTTTTGTATTGGCGATTTTTAATCAAAATTTCAAAAAACCGCAATCAAGGCGTTGTGGAGTAATCCCTACTAATCATTTTCCACTTTATTTCATTTCTCTAGATTGAAAACTAGCGGAGATAATAATAATAAATGTACTGTTTTATTCAACAATACATAATAAATGATCTGAAGGTCTAACAATCGTATTTTCAAACTCAAAGTAAATGTTTATTATTGGTTTCATAAATTTGATTCATAAAAAACAGGAAATGAACAATAGCTGACGCCGGTAAAGTGAAAGGCACCTTCGGGTTAGGCCCTTTTGCACTCTCGGCACCCCTTGGGTTAGGCCCATGAGAAATTCGAAGTCTCGTAATTCCGAAACTACTGCACCGCATCGCATGAAATTTGAACCCCTAAGAAATGCTATCAAGATCTAAAAGTGATTTCACTTTCAGATCAATACACTGAAAATTGGAAAAATGCGAACGTTTTTCTCGCGCCTTGAAAAATTTTGAAATTGTGGGTTAGGCCCTTTTGCACTCTCGCCCTTCAAATATGTAAGTACCAAGCTCACGAAAAAGTGGAAGTTATCGCAAAAAGGTTTTTCAAGCTGAATATCTCTAAAAGGTTTAATGAAAATGTTGTGCAGGTATACGATACCACTACCATACTCACGGGATGTAGAAATTGCTATAAAAATTTGGAATCCTTGGAAGTGAGGGCGCTTCCAAACAAGCCCCTGGAAGAATAAAAACATGGTGAGACGATATGCGATCAGAACGGCGACATGATACTATTATTTTTTTCGAGACTATTTATCAATATTGACGATTTATCAAGAACACAAAATTTTTGTGCTTTGGAAAATTGAAATTGTGAGCAATTTCCACAATTTCCTCTGTTGTCATTAAACTTGACAAGCAAGGTCCAATGAACAACCCGTTCATCAGTTATGTACCGACCAATACCGCTTTGAGCAAAGTTTTTTGAAACATTTTGATGTTATCTGTTTTGTCACTTGAACCACGGTGGACGCCAAACTGAATTATAACAACAATATATTCCACATAGGAGTATAATTTCCTGTCTGAATTAACGTCGCTTGATATTTAACCCATTAGGTCCCAACTTTTTTTATGCAATTTTTTCCCCATTTTCTATTAGCCTGGTCCAAAATATAGAGACAAACGCAAAAATTTCGGTTTTCAGAAATAATATATATGTTTTATTTCATCTGAACAGTTAGTTCCCAAATGGGAACATTGGGTAAATAAGACTTAATTGCAGAAATTAAAAATCATATTAGTTGTAAAAATAAGACTAGACTATTTTGCGCTTAACTTTAAAGTGGTAAATAAAAGAAAAGAAACAAAATAGCCTGCACATAATCTTTTCAGGGCATAGTAGAGGGAAACTAATGGAAGATGATTTAGTAGCAGGTTTTAATAGATAAGGCACACATTTTCATATGTATGCTAAATAAAACCTATTTTTATACATACATACATATGTATATGTATTTGTCGTGCATACAAGTAAAACAGATTTTTCTAACCTATGTTTATAATAACTTTCATCATAATTCAGTAATTTAAATCAAGTTCAAAACACAATTGTGTTAATTATTTCCCGATAATATTTCAAAACATTGTTTTTACTTTTTATAGTAAAAAGCACATCTAAAAGCTTGACCATTTTTCTACCTTCAAAATAAATAGAGATTTCTTTACAACTTACAAAAAAATTGTTGCCTAGCTCGAAATATGTTGGTCCTTTTCCACTATTTGGTTTCAAAAAAAGATTGGTGTGGCAACCGTGTTTGGAGCTTCTATTGCTACATATTTTACAAATACATTTGAATGTGTTATTACAACCATCGAAAAATAGCGTGAATAAGAAAAACTACAGGGCGGCAATCTCGCGTTCTCCACTTATATTTCGTACACATAATTTGGTATATATGTACATATGTATGTACGAGTACATACATACATATGTACATAATCACGTAAGCTTTCTTCAATTCGCTTACCAGCCTTACATACAAGACTCCTCTGATAAATGGTTACGCCTTGTGCCTGAAGTCATCAGCAAAACGAAAGCATAAGTGTCGAATAATGGGTACGTTTTTGGGTGAATACACTTAAATGTATGTATATGGTTGTATGTATGCGCTTTTATCACATCGAGTTCGGTTCAACATACATATGTATGTATGCGTGTCTGCTTCTATTTCTTTCTTGGAATTTTATTATTATTACTTTTTAAATAATTTTTTTCTTGGTCAGTATTTTGTGACTCAATTCACACACTGCAGATTGCTTTTTATTCAACACTCTGATTTTTGTAGATATAACTACATATGTGTAGATACTTTTCCGTCACCTCAATGAACACAATTTACAAATCTATTGAACTATTCGTTTTTTGTATGCCTTTGGATAGCAGGACCGATTTTATAACAAATCACTGTATTTCAACACATTTTCACATTTGTTTCTTTTTCTGTAAAACTATACATGTGAATGTAAACTGGCCTTCTCGATCAGCAACTTTGCGTTCTTGAATAGTCTGACATAATAAGAGAAAACATCTCATAACTACACCTGACATTAGGTTTTCTAAACAGCTGGTGATAGAGTTGTTGGCATGGTATTGCCGTCAAACCAACTAGTTACAAACTATGTACAATCAAACTAGTATAGACACCAATAGCAGTAACTGAGCCAACAATATTAATCGATATAAGAAATTGGTATTTTTAACGTGGCGATGTCCTATGAGAAGGCCAATTGTCTGAAACTTGCTCAAATAGACCAACAAATTTTAGTGCAATCAGCGTTCAGGATTTGAATGCCGGACAACAATGGATAAGTACTCCACTCAAATCGGCGCGGTCACAGTGTTAGTGCCGTAAACAACAAAGCTAAAATAAAAAGCCAAAATCGGTTTTTTAGCTCTGGACAATTTCGCAGTCTGCTTAAATTATAAATTTAAGGGGTACAACTAGTTAGGTTGTTGTCAGAAAACTCTATTTGTACACTGGTATGTTTCCTAATGAGTTTGGTGCTTCACTGTGAGCTATACATAGTTAGATACATATTATACACAGCTACACATGTGTAAGTATTGTTCATAAATGGACTCTTAAACATACGGTGTTGCCGTAAGTAAACAATTTATAAGCATTGTTTGAAACCTTGGGGATTTTTGGCATATAAAAATATTTTGATACGGAGGTTTATGAGCATCAAGTTAGCGAAGCACCCACAATGCCACAAGTCGGTTTTAATTAGTGTACTTCGCTAAGTTGGCGCGAAGTTCTTTATAAAAAACCGAAAAAAAATTTAACGGCAAAATTAATTCTTCACCGGCTAGTTTACGGCAAATTATGCCACAAGTACGATCTCGATATCTCGTCTCTAACACGGTTTTCATTAGGGTGCCCGCAAAGTTGACACGAAGTTCTTCATTAAAAAAATCTAAGAATAATTGAACGACAAAATTATTCCTTACTTGCAAATTATGCCACAAATCCGATTTCGATATCTCGGTTTTCATTATGGTACTTCGCTAAGTTGTCACAAAGTTCTTTATAAAAAAAGATAGATAATTGGACGGAAAAATTAATTCTTTCCCGGACAATTTACTTAATTGGTTGGCTAAGTAGACACGAAGTTTCTTGTAAAAAAAATCGAAAAATAAGTAAACGGGAAGTTAATTTTTCCCGGACTAATTTACTGCAAATTATCGGCAAATTATTCCACAAGGCCGATTTCGATATCTCGTCTCTAACACGGTTTTCATTCAAAATTCGGAGAAACAATTACACGGTAAAAATAATTATTTTCCGGCATAATCACAGCAAATTGTGCACGCGGTCCTGACTCGAATCCTTTAGGGTGGATGCTCAACGGAGGTTTTCATGCACATATGGGCATTTCCCAGATGACGCACGCTACATTCGTACGGATTCAACGTGAAGAAAATTACCGAATCGCTTAAATTTCCTGACTTTGAATATAGTCTATGAATAAGTCTTCCTAAGCACTATATATAGCCAAAATTAGAGATCTGTGGAGAAATCTTTCTCGAAGATATAAACAAACAAACACTGATTCGTTGCGTGACAAAAACAGAAGTTTTTTTTAGATGCATTAACAAAAACGCAAAATTCTGCGAATAATGAAAACATTTTTTAATGTAACTTAGAACAGTTTAACCAGATTGATTTTCTTCAACAAAAGACTTCTTTTTTCCTCGAATATACTTCTTCGATTTTTTTATATACAATATTAAAAGAAACGTCGCGTTACACACGTTGCGTTACAAAAACAGGACGTCATACAGAGTGTCTAGAAATTCAAAAATACCTTTTAGCTGAATATAGGCCACTCGATTAATTAAACAAAAGAAAAAAAGCTAGGTAAAATGTTCACGGTTTTCGAGATTTTTCACAATTTTCATAATTTTGAGAAAGTTGGAGTCTTGCTCGGTTTTTTTCATGCCGCCTACACAAATGAGAAGATTTTGTGGTTCTGTTTGCTGCGTTTTTATCTCCTTATATCCTTGTATTTAGAAAGTCCAAAAGAATGTTCGTAATCATCCTTAAAACTTTTAAAAACTAAGACAAACTTTAAAAATGGACCCTGACCCAATTAGTAGCCCTACATTTGAGTAGGCTTGGTGAATAAAATTTATACCAGACTAGTTTTATAAACTACTTTGAAAACTTACCTGTTAAATAAAGATTCCAAAATGGTATAACACTTACTGGTTTTTTCTTTTTCCCTATAGTAATTAGTAGTTTGAATTTGGAAATCCTGTATTTTTTTGGGGTTCCAAGAAAAAATTGATATGAAAAATTTAAATTTTTGGTTGCATAAGCAAAACACAAAAATATATTGCTGTAGCTACTTCTAAACAAAAAGCATATTGATTGGGCTTGTTTTCCCATTCAGCTAAACATAAAAATTTTAGCATACATTTTTTTTCTTGGAAACCCCGGAAAAATACTACTAAAAGACATGCTCGCATAAATTCGGCAATTTGTATTTATTAAACGAAAAATGCAACATAAATTTGTATTCAGAACATTTTTTTATGTATCTACATTAATGCCTATAAAATAAGAAATAAAGGAGAAGAATATTTACATACTTTACTATTATAAAAATAAATTTGTTTTTGATGAAAATGCTGTTCGAGCTACTTTTAACTTAAAATTATCCCCACTAGATAACCAATGTAGTTGACGCATTCCTTGTATATTTCGGATATTTTTCCATTTTTCCGATAATGAAAATGATATCTCTTCAATCTGGTCTGCAGATATGTATTCAAGATGAACTCCTTTAATGTGCTTTCGAGCACATTAAAAAAAATCTAAAGCATCATTTAGGACTATATTCTTTGCTTTAGTCAACTGCCAGACCTTCCTCTTAACAACAGCTCCTACCCCATCTACTGCACCTTTGCCATGTGAAGTAGCAAAATAGTTCCACTCGATGCATTGCGAATTTAATTCAACTAAAAATTCGGATAAACTGCTTGCAATAAATTTATTTTTAAACTGACAGCTGCTTCCGTCTGAGAATATGAAGATATTGCTCAAATTCCCATACTGACTTTTTATTTGTTGTAAAATGTTTGTTATGAAACAGTAAACATCGTATTTGTCATGGCTTAACTTATCACTGATAATGGCATATGATTTTTGTTCGCTAATACACCAAGCTACGCATGTAAAAATTGTCACTTGCCGTTAGCTAAAATGTGCACTTTGAACTTCATTTTGACAAATCAGCCGATAATTTTCCGCAAAATCAATTTGTAGGACAATTTGTCCAAGCTCTAAAGATTTCTTTCCCGTTTCAAAGTACGTTTGTTGAGCACGTTTAACAAAAAAGTGTAGTTTAAATAATGGCAATTGCACTTCCAATTCGTGGATAAGATCAGACAAAGGAGCGATAGTGTGAGTTAAAGACACTCTATCACCAACTTTTCGCCAATGTTGCCATTTGACATTTGCATCCAGTTTTGTTAAATATTTTATGGGAACTAAATCATGTTTTATATCTCGTACACAATTTTCACAAGCATTTGTCATACAGCGTTCTTCCTCGATATTACAACAAACCGATTTGAGAAAACTTTCAAAATCATAAGAGAATGATTTAATTATTTTTGAATAACCCTCTAATAAAAAACCGAAGTTCGCATGATATTGACATACACACATGTTATGTGGCATCTTGTTTATAAGTTCAATTTGTCGTGGACGATACAGAAAAAATTTCGACTTGCTTACATGTTCGGCAGTGAATTCGCTTTTATATAGCTCGTAGGCTTCGGATATAGTCATCAGCATAAAGCGCTTAGCGACTATGTCTCCGTCAATGATAAGAGTGTCTTTTTTACCTGCTGCTTGAACACTAATATCATCCCGCATGTAGAAGTCTCTCACTTTTTCTTGTTGTGGTTTTAGTTTGGAGTTACTTTTATTTTGCACTGCACTTCCAGGATTGACATACTTTTCAAACAATGAATTCAGAATTATTGCCTTTCTACTCACATCTTTTGGCAATGCTCTTTCAACCTTTTTTATTGCTTTAAATAATGTTTGCTTACAAGAGTAAGGCCCGAGAGCCGTCTCGTTTTTTTCAGCTTCATTCTTCTTTAGCGCGCGATATTTTCTTTGCCTAATGCGAATTTTTTCCTTATGTTTTTTATATATTTCTTCATCTCTCTTCATTAATTCCAATAGTTTCTTTCTATGCTTTCGACTTCTTTCATTTGATTTTGCACGGTAGTTTTCCAATTTTAGTGGATTCTTTTTTATCTTCTCTCTGTATCGTTTTGCTCCTTTCTTATTTTTTACAGCGATTGATTCCATCTAACAAAGCTCAAATAATAATGTAAAAATGTCTATTGGAGCGTGTCAAAGTATATGAAAAAAAAGTTGAAAATATTCTTCTTGGGTTTGAACCCTTACCTTATGAAGCTTTAAAAAAATGTGAAAAAAGTAATTTCAGAAATCTGTTAAAACAGCAAAATGAATTTTTTTCCTACAACTTCGCTATATGATTCGCACTTCTCTACAGTAAATTATTAGTGATATTTTCACTCAGAGAGTGACATGCGAAGCGACACCTAATATATTACAAGTTTTTATACATAGTAGTTAGTTCACACGGTATTATAATTTGGTCCGCATAATGGTGGATTTTACGGATATTAACTTTTACATAGAAAATTACGAAAATGGAAAATACGTGATAAATAATTAACTGCTGTTGATGAGATTTAGTACATTAATCAACTTTATGGTCCTAGATAACAACATAGTTTTTCGAGGTTTTCAAGAAATACGAAAAATGTATGAAAAAAATTGTATCCCATTTTAAAAATCTTCCTATGCTAGGTATTTGAA
The DNA here is from genome assembly GCA_951509765.1 of Sphenella marginata. NCBI lineage: Eukaryota > Metazoa > Arthropoda > Insecta > Diptera > Tephritidae > Sphenella > Sphenella marginata. The sequence continues at coordinate 35,887,931 of OX608079.1, read as the reverse complement.
ACTCGGAGAACTTTTTCAACAATGTTTAATGATATGCTCTAATGTACACGATAAATTAAAAATTTTTAAGCGCAAATTCTTAATTGGGGTACGTTGCACGACAAACTTTAGTAGGCTAAAAATAATATTATTTAAAAAAAAATTTGTTCATTAATTTTCTTTTCCGACTCTGCGTTATAAACTAACTTTGTGTTCCTCTTTTCACTATTTTCCACACGTTAAAACAGACGTAAGAAGCAAAAATATAGTTTTAAGGGTACGTACGTTACATTAGCACATCAATAAAAGTTAATTAGAAAATTCCCGTTATCTAACCTTTGTTGCAATTCATTGTATTTTTCTTAAATAAAGTATCAATGTACCTTGTATTTAGGGGTATTCATGCAAACAGGACATCACTCCTGAATAAAAATAATTAAGAGCAAAGTTTATTAAAAATTAGGAAATAGTAGGAAATCCCTATTCTAAACTTTCAAAGAATTTTTTTTATACCTGTAAATCTACTACGCTAAAAATATTATTTGATCATGATAACTTGACATCTCTTTTTGCTATAAAAATTATAAAAAAATTGTTTTGCCAACGTTTTATATTTTGTTCGCGGTGGACCCTCCGGGGGAAACACCCATATGCTATAGGCATTGGACCAATGTACTAATATATACATATTTTCAATAAAACCAAATTTTTTTCAATCAATGCAGATTTTTTTAGAGCATGACTAGACATGCACATTCGTATACTTTAAACTGTTCTCCAAAGTCGGGAAGCCTTTGATTTTTTTCATTAAAAATATCAAAATAATCATTATTGGGGATCTCTGGGTAGCAATAAAAACTACGAGTATAACATTAAGATCGAATAAATACATTTTTCCAAAAATAATCTAAAGCAAACTTGCAATATAAAAAAAAAATAAACTAAAAAAAACATTTTACGTTGAAAGTGCAAGTGTTTACAAAAATTCAGAAAAACTATCTGTCAGTTTTTTGTTTTCAAATTTAAATATTTTCAATTCTTTTTAGAAAATATTTTACAGCATAATGACGATCAAAAGTGAAAATTATGGATACATCTTAACCAATTTTTGCAATGTGCTAAAAATTGGTTTCAGTTGCATCATTCAATATATAAATACAACTTATTTATTTATTTTATTGCAAAAGCAAAAAAATATAAAAAATATGGCTTGAATAAAGTTTGGAAAAGAAAACTTTCTTTCGAACGTGCCGTTTCAATTAAAAAAGGTTTATTTTCGAACGTCTTATAAAAAATTTTCTTCCGCTTGGCAACTTTGGTATTCTGCGTTTCAATTCGGCTACGTTCAACTTCGAAACTTACAATTATACACTTCGATCGTCGCTCAGTTTTTCTACGTTGCAATTTTGTTGGCGGATAGCTGCTTATTTTTTATTTTGCAAACAATATTAGATTAACTTCCGCGATATTTGGTTAAAACTCGTAAAATATAAGTAAAACTCGTATATAAAAGTTGTAAAACGCTCTCTATATTTTGTTTTTGTGCTATAATAATGTTTTTTGATATGTTTGCAGGGTAATTGCTTGCGACCGGTGCCGAGTGCTAAGATTTGTCCAAAAATGTAGGGAGGGGTATCAAAAGACGCGTTTCGATCCCAGGAATGTGAATCCAAATCGAAAAACTTATAGCGGAGCGTAGAGCGGGAACGTAATTGTAATGCAGAATAGGGGTGAATAATTTTCTAAACTTACCCAAAAAGCAAAGTAAACTCAAATTAAGTGTTAAAAAGCTTTCCGAAATAAATATTTATAAATCATAATCGCTTATTGTAGCCAGAGCTGGGTAGTAATCATTACTTTAGGAATTAAATTACTCTCAATTCCCAATTACATGTAATGGGAAAAGTAATCAATTCCTTTGCCCCACACAAAAGGAATTCATTACATTTCAATTCCTCAAAAAAAAAAATACCAAATGTAATTTCCTCATTTTGAGGCTCAAGTACAAAAAACTGTCTTCTTGGAATTGCAGAAAAGTACTTTGCGCAAATGTAATTTCTTCTCGAAGACTTTTGAAAGGAATCCCAAATGTAATTTCAAATTTCCCCTTTCTTAAAGGAATTGCAAAAGTAATTGACAAACTGATAAATGTTTATTTGCTTATTAAATATGTGAGCTATTAAAGCTGTGGTTGTATATAGCCATGGTGCACAAAATAGTTAATCTTTCTGGTGTTGTCGTTAACTATGTAGTTAAAATGTTAAAATGATGATTGATGTCATGATGGAACATACCACATACAGGGAGTGTATTCGGATAGGTGAGATTGACACTAGTCTTCTTGGGAAGCGAGCTCTCTCCTCCATGCGCCTGCTTAATATAATAATTCTTTAATATTTAGTATTTTAGTTTCTTGGTGGAGGTGGGACATAAGCACAGCTAAAAGATACCCGTACCAACTTTGAGTCCTCCAGATGTTGTCATTTTTATTCGGCGACCACATACATGGATGGTCCTCTCCAGAGTGTATTTCTAGCATGGAAGGCTTGTCAGCATATATTCATCTATATTGCAGGCGCCTTTCGGAGTGGACAAGATACTGTTGTTCCCCAAATTTGAGAAATAAATTAGAAGCAGCATGGTACAAATTGGTAGAGAAGCTCTTTCTTAACTAAGGGGCTGGAGCTTTGTTGTAGATGGCCATTGTTTGGCAGCGGCCTTCTTCCGTTGGAAGTTGTTAGGTATTGAAGGCGTCAAGCAAAAGATATCAAAATATCATGGCGTGATCGGCACTTATTTGTTTAATATCTTTTGTCATAGGACTTCCTGTCCTCGTATTTCTTCCAGTCCGTCAGCGCAAGAACGCGGATAAATCATATATTGAAGAGCCTGCCTTATCGAAAATTAGCGGAAAATTACAAATTAAGCTGTCTCGCGATGGATAAAGGTCACGTTCTATAAGTCGTTCTTCAGTCCCTCCATGATATACAAGAAATCGTGGACGCTTCCAATATCATATGAGCCTTCTAGTGATATTTTTGTTGTTGAAATGATGAATTCAAAGGAAATTTACTTATCAGCTAAAACCCTTCACATGCCTTTCGCTACAAAGGGAAGAGGGCGGCTCAACTTGGCTGGCAAAATCAGGACAACTTTATGCTCCCTGGTGTTTTCTAGTATCGGTCATTATCGCTTAGAAGGGATCCCTTTTTGAAAAAGTGAAAAATATTGCCCGAAAGTCTATTGAAATATGTTTTTATGCAAGAATTAACATTTTGCTTTTCAATTACTTTCACAATTCCTTTGAGGAATGTAATTGGAAATTAGAGAGTACTTTTGGCATTCCTTGTAATGTCATTGGAAAAATTTCAATTACATTTTCAATTCCTTTCGAAAGTATTTGAGAAGAAATTACATTTGCGCAAAGTATTTTTTTTCAATTCCAAAAAGAAATTTTTTTGTACTTAAGCCTCAAAATGAGTAAATTACATTTGGTATTTTTTTTTGAGGAACTGAAATGTAATGAATTCCTTTTGTGTGGGGAAAAGGAATTGATTACTTTCCCCAATTCCTGAGGAATGGAATTGTAATTGTAATGGAATTGAATTTACCCAGCTCTGATTGTAGCAAGTTGGCTTTTAATTTATTTTTAAAAACATTTACAGAAATGCTTGTTGGGTAGTATTTATTTTGGAAAGTTTAAACATTTAATTTATGGGATTTTCTACCAACAATTTGCTGGTGTTTTACGGCCTTTATGTTTCAAGTATCCTGCTTCGGTACGAGCTTGATTATTGTTGTTTTGGGTTTTTTTTATAATTTTTTAATTAATTATTAAGGCCCGCTTTCATAAAAGCCGGTTAGTGCTTGATCCGAATTTAATCCTGATTTGTCTAAAATCCGTTTTCACCAAGGCCGATTAGCACAAATCGGCCGATTAAAGGCCGATAAACTTTACTGGCGATGGATGGCCGATTAAGCAAAAATTTACATTTATCAGCTGTGGACACAATCAAAATTTGTTTATATTCCCACAAAAACAATTTTAATTTGGAAAGTTTGTGCTGTTTTGTTAGTGTTTTGAAAGTTGGTGCCGCTCTAGAAGACAGTTCAATGCCTAATTTGCATTAAATATTGATGATAGGGGTGTTTTGCACATAAATACCATGGGACAGATTCCCCATTTTGGACCAATTTATGGCACTCTTCAAACTATTTTGGCTACATATAAAATAATCAACAATTTGATTAAACACAATTTATATGTAACAGCAACAGAAATCTCTGAATATAATTTAAGAAATGCTCAAAACATCAGGACTCACTTCTTCCGAACAGAAAGATGCGCTAGATCTATTAGAAGCTACGGAATAAGATTATTCAATAAATTACCGTTAGAAGTAAGAAATATAAATAATATCCTATTATTTAAAAGAAATGTAATAAATCTGCTACTGTCCAATTTCAACTTTAGATTGTAAGCCACTTAATTATTACTTGCATGCTTAAAATTTTTTAATTAACAATTCAAATTATATATCTCATTTTTAGTAGTATTTCCTCTTATCACAACCGATTGATGTAAAATGAGAAAAGTATATTCGCTATCTTCTCGCACAAAATTTTATATTTTTTGAGAAAATTGATGTATATATATCATATATCAAAGTTGTTAATAAAGGAAAAAAAAAAATTGTTGGCGATAACTTTCTACAGAAATACAATTTGTAATTTCCGCATTCGTATTCTTCATGCCAGGGTCTTGACGCGTCTTTTGACACCAACCTCAGCAAAATCCGATAAATACTAGGCATTGAACTGTTTTCTATAAAATTAATTCAGCCAATTTAGTTTCTGTGAAAACGTAATCAAAACGAAAATCAGCTGTTTTGGCTATTCACAATGCAATTTTTTGCTAATTTATTCACAGTGGTGGGTCTAATCGGCGATAACTTAACCAGGCTTTGGTAAAAACCAAGTTGTCGATTCAGAAAATCAGCGATTAAGGAATCGCCATTAGGAATAATTTAACCGGCTTTTATGAAAGCGGGCCTAAAAGTTTTTGTTGAATTGAACAGGAGAAGTTTAGAGACAACCGCCATAGCTTTTCTTATAGATCCATTTCAGAAGGTGCCAACTTCACTCATCAGAGAAATTTTGGCACGCATTGCTAACAATACGCTGGGTTTTTTGCCTTCTAAACACTCTGTTCAATTAACTTTTACCAATTCATGACCAACACCGCCATCTGGTGGAAGGCAAAAAACCCAGCGTACTGTTAGCTCAATAGTAAGCAATGCGTGCCAAATTTCTCTGATGAGTGAAGTTAGCACCTTCCGAACTGGATCTATAAGAAAAGCTATGGCGGTTGTATTTAAACTTTTCCTGTTCAATTCAACAAAAACTTTTAATAATTAATTAAAAAATTATTAAAAAACCCAAAACAACAATAATTTTTCGCTACAGAATTATTATTATCAAGCTCGTACCGAACCAGGATACATTTAATTTATGTTTAGGAGTACTTTGCTTGTTGCGTGTTTTATTGGTATTGTTAAAATTTTGAAACTCGCAGCTATCAAGTATTTGCAGCATAAATATAAAGATAGTATTTAAAAATTTGTTTGTCATCTTTTGTTTTGTTTTGCTTTCTCATGCGGGATTAATCTTCAGAAAAGTTGCACGTATGTATACAGACATGGACACATAAATGGCACATTTTTTAACTCAACTTTCGTCATTCTAATACCTTTTATATTTTGAACAAAGAAGAAGTGCTTGGTATTTTTTTAAGTTTATTATCTCAATTTAATAGTAACATTAACATAGTTGGCCTTTTTCAAAAACAAAACAAATCCAAAACCGAGTTAAAACTGTTACAATGAGTTGGACATATAACAGCACAACCTGTAAAATGGTAAAAATTGCGGTTTAAACTAATGGTTAAGTATAGTTTTTTTCCTCCAAGCGTTAATCATTGGTGCTGTAACCTTTATTTTTAATTACTGCTTCACATCTGCGACTCATAATATCCACAAGTTTTTGACATTTGTTTTTGGGTATGGGATAGCTTCCCGAACGGCGGGAAAACGCACTCCAAACCATTATGTTCCCGCCACCGTGTTTGACCGTCTTATGGGTGAACCTGTGATTACATTCCTGGCGTTTAGGGCGCTGAACAAACATTCTGCCATCTGGTACCTATCCTGTTTATTTAAGTTTCATCGCTCCACAAATTTATGGAGTTTTCGCGATGAGCTCTGGAGAGGGCCAACCGCTTTGAAATTTTTTGTTTTTTAGGCGTGGTTTTTTCCTAGAGAATACTTTTTGATTCAAGGGTTGATTAATATCGCATACTATCTGTCGCGAGGACTTGAAAGGATTTTTTTTCACAAATGTCACTATGGCAGCATCTGTAGGTACTCGCGTCTGTCTTTCGGGGCCTTGGCTTTCGAATTTTGCCTCCGATTATTACGTCGAGGTTTTCTTCACAGGAACTCACCGCGTTGTATACTTTTTTAAGAGAAACTTCCAAGGACTTAGCGATTTTTGCCACTTTTTGCCCCCCTTGAAACATTTTTCAAATAATTCGCCTTTCTTCCGTTGTGGTATGCTTTCCCAAACAAATGTTTCAATCAAAATATTTAATATTAAATGACAAAACATGCAATGATATCTTGATACACTTTTTTTGAAATTTAAGTGGGTACTAAGTTTGAGAAATAGTTTGTGCCATTTATATGTCCATTTAAAATTATTATTGTTTTCACAAAATTAATTGCGGTGAAGAATTTGCAAAATATAATGGAACATTTTTGTGTTTTATAAGTGAAAGCTAGTAGGACATGAAATTGATTGTTCATTGAACTGTATATACAATAAGCTTTAATAACTTGTATTATTGGAAAGAACGTAACTCTAGGGTACAAGTGCACACTAATTAACAACATACAACAAATGAGCTTGAAAAACCCGATAAAAGATACAGTATTTTTTAATTTAAATTTGGCTTCGAATGTTATTTTATACAGCAGATATGTGGTACCGGTTCTTCATTAACTTTTAAAATATATTCCACATCGTCGGTTGAGTGGAAGATCGCCCTATTTGAAAATATTTTTAATAAACGCCCTATTTCATAATTTTATTCAAAAACGCCCTGTCTCAGAATATGTTTAAAAAGGCCTTAACTCAGCTTTTTTTCAAAACCGCACTTTTTCAAAATTCAATTCAGGAACGCCTTAGTTCAGCGGAAAATGTATGAAACTTTCTTCCACATCGGGTTTCAAAATCATTTTGACACACATAAGGCGTTTCTCAAACGAATAGGGTGATCTTCTATTCAGCAGTCGACATACAGTACAGAAATTACTTAAGAAAAAACGGATAATATTTCAGTTTTTACAAACAAGATTAAAATCAAGTTGAGTTAATTTCCGTCCCTTTGACCATTTGACTTTTTGAAAATATAAGTAAAATTTATTGCCAAATCATAGACGACAAGGTTTTTTTCATCTGTAGTAAGACAAGTTCATCATTTAGTTTATTGAACCGAAAAAATGTAGTCAGTCATCCATTATTTATTTCTAATATGCTTGGTTATCTAACCGGCTATTTTTCCTACACGAGAATTTTTATTTTTCGTTTTCATTTCATATATAGTCGCCTTTCCATTTCATATGAGGATTTTTCCTGACTTGTATAAAAGGAATACATAATTTGCATTTGCATGCTATGTTGACTTCCATACTTAAAATGTGTCATATACACATGACAAAATTATATCATGCAAGAGACCGTTAACTAGGACTTGAAAACAAATTTATACGCAAATGTTTTAACATTCGTTTCTAGACAATCCATTACTTGTTTGTTCTTTAAAAGAAAGATTTTTTTTTACTTTTCCCTATAGACCAGAAAAGCCGATTAAATAAAATTACATAAACTGATCAGTAAATCATAATATTTAACTAGTAATGATTGGCTTCTAGAAAGTAATTTCAGGGCTGGAATTGTTCTAGTATTTTTTCTCTATTCTGAAAAATAGTATCAATATGATAAAAAAAAAACATTTTTTTGACCAAACCTATGTATACACGCACATATATCGGAGCTTTTTAACTGCCGAAGTGTTTTTATACTAAATTAGGCTGTTTGGCTTAGTGTGCATATTTATTATCCGCCTTATTATGGTTGGCGTCGTCGACAGCAAACGTTGTCGACGATCAATTATGGCTATTCTTTTAGACCTTATCGATAACTAACGTCATCTGAGCTCGCCATCAAAGGCGACATATCTTAATGAATACCAAATACGAATCGATAGCTGTCAATAGTTATCGAGATTGCCTAAGAGAATAGCCAAAATTGATCGTCGGCAACGTTTGCTGTCGACCAACCATAATAAGGCGGAATATAAACCATACGTGTAAGCTTTAAATAATCATACTTGCATATTTATAGATATGTCTGCAGTGCCGTCTATAAAAAATTGTATTATAACATTGAAAAATTATACCAATGCACAACATGTATTCAAACTATAGAGCCGTTGATGAGTGAGTAGACATGGCATGAGTTATGAATTCTAACCTGAGGTTACCCTGTAAAAAAACTTTGGGGTCCGGAGTATCCAACACTTATCCTCATTCATATAAAAATGGTCCTATTTATATGGCCATGTCCGGTGATTGGATCACCTAATCTATCTCGGAGTAACCTTCTGAATAGTCTATGGAGCACCTTCGTGAGAGTAATTTGCAAATGCTGTCAAAAGAGTATTCTGCAGTAAAGCGAGAGAGGGAGTAGGTGGTCCTCAAAAGAACACCTTTGCTGTTGAATACTCCATAGAGTATCCCTTTTTTTATGAATGAGGCTAAGTGTTGGAGTAGTCCGATACTCCTTAAGTAGTACTCTTTGGAGAATGGAACGGAGTATTTCAGTTTTTTGCAGGGTAACTCACCAATATTGAGCGGATAAACTCTTATTAGCTCAAATTGAAAGTGTTAAGTGTGGAACGTGAAAATGACACTAAGATAGCAATGTAAAACGGGCAAATATTTACAACAACAAAATAGGTGATTATTCAAGTTGAATGTGTTGGAGCGGTGAGTATTCACCAAGGGGTTGGTTTAAGTTTTGTATTTTTTTCGAGCTAGATTTAAGTGAAATACAATTAAGTAAAATAAATAACAGTACAATAAAAGAACGGAAGGAAAGGAAAGGATAAAAAAATTCAATAGAATACAACAAAATTAAATGAAATTAAACTAATTATAGTCCAGATAGCAAATGCATTATTAAATTAAAAAGCCAATATTTTGAGGGAAAGGAAATGAATAGAATTTAAATAAAATTGAATTTCAACCAGTGTTTGATATCTAGTTTTAAAAAACAATCAGCAACAAATATTTGGTTCCTAACCTCTCCACTAAACAAATCCATTTCATGCGATGCAGCATGTTTTGCCGTTTTTAAAATGTTGTATGTCTTAGCGAAAGGTGCCTTTATCAGCTGATTATTTTGCAATATTTTCGTTGTTTGTTTATTATGCGAAGCAGAGCAGTAGAAATTTTGAGGAATAAGAACACAGAGAAAATAACTTTAAATAAAGGCGATTTGAATTAAATTTTGTGAATCGTAGCCACCGCAGTAAAAGCCCTTACTCCATTTTTCACTAAAATATCTTCTTAGTGCTGCCAGAAAATGCAATAGTAATTGCTTAGATTGTTTTCGTTTTTGTTTTTAACAAATCCTTTCCGTATATACATATACCTAGTGGGGATGCCAAAATGTTTCGACCATCCAGGATCTGATTTTGGAATCCCTGGATAGCGGGATCTGGATATTGGCCATTCTGCAACATTTTCTTAAGGAATATAACATACACTTGCCCGCAGTGCTGAAGCAACAAGGGTACTAGTGGGACCTATTTTTTTATAATTATACTTTCTTGTACGCAGACTTTTGCCGTTGCCGTTTGTGGGCTGCTTTATTAAAATCTTAAGTTCAGACTATAACAAAAGGTTTGAATAATGAACTGAAAAAGCTTGGCTAAGAAAGTTTAGCACTTTGTCAGAATTACCGAGTTTATTTTGACCGAAACACTGGATTCCATGGTAAAATGTTTACAAAAAAAAAAAATATAATTGGCCGAAAATTGATAAAAATTTAAGAAATATTCAATGAAACTACATGAGTCTCTATTTAAATTTTATTAATGTATATTTGTTTTTCCTATATGAGCCCTTTAAAGCACAAGTGGAATAATTCCACTTTTTATACCCAGCGTACTAGTACTAGTACAAGGGTATTATAATTTTCTCCACATAACGGTACTACGTAACGGCGCAAAATAATCGAGTTAGATATAGGGTTCCAGGTATGAAAGTTCTTAGTTTGAAAAGAGGAATTGATTAAGGCATGTCCGTCCGTCTGTCCGTCCGTGTACACGATAACTTGAGTAAAAATGTAGATCTTTGCATGACATTTGTTATACAGGTTACTTTTTGGCCAAGGTAGATTGCTATTGAAAATAGACGAAATCGGATGATAACCGCGCTTCCTTTTTTCGATATCGAAAATTTCGAAAATCACATAAATTAGCATAACTTGAGTAAAGATTGAGGTATTTGCATGAAATTTGTTATGCAGGCTACTTTCTGGCCAAGGTAGGCTGCTGTTGAAAATTGTCGAAATCGGATGATAACCACGCCCCTTTTTTCGATATCGAAAATTTCGAAAATCACATAAATTAACATAAGTTGAGTAAAACTTGAGATATTCGCATGAAAATTTCATCAGTTAATTGTTTCCATACATAGGGCCTGTATCATTGCCAAGTCATGGTATTTGTATCTCGTTCTGAAAACTAACGCTGGGTAGTTAATGTTTGGTTCACCCGAACTTAGACTTCCTTTTTTTTTTTTTTTTTTAGTTAGGCATGGTACTGTATGGAGAAAAATGTGTTCTATTGAATGCAATAACGTGATAGCTTCTAGTTCCCATAGCAACCTTATAAAAAGCTGAAATCACTTGTGCAGTGAATGTTGCCGCCTATTCATTTACAGCACAACTGGTATAACTGACACATTCACCATTCGTGCAGTGAATTTCATGGGAGAAAGACTTATTATCAGTGTTTTTTTGTAATAATTTTTTTAAATGAACTCAGGTAAAGATAAAAGTAGTGGAATTCTGAGTATTTTTCCTGATAATGGGTCAGATATTGAATATTTGCCGCCAGACATAACCATTGAAAAAGGTAAGAGTTTGGTTATTTTGCTTGCTTATCATAATTTCTCATATCTCAGAAACCCGAAAAAATTTTACAAATTTATAACCATGGCGTTCCCATAGAGAATTTACTTTCCAAATTTCCTTGAAATCGGTTGGACCATTCTTGAGCATTTTAGCATGATAGCACATATTCTGGAATCACGCATGGTCCACATTTTGACCAATATTTCGGAAACGTGTTCACACATGTACCTGAAAACCATTCCTTTTTAAAACCCTAAACAACCCCTTTCATTTGATACCCATATCGTTTAAACACCTTTCGGGGTTACCCTTAGTCCACATCTTGGTCAATATTTTCGGACCGGACTCACCTATGGCCGTGGAAGCCACTTTGTTTTAAAGCACACATCAATACCTTCATTTGATACCGATTTCGTAAAAACACCTTTTGGGGTCAGCCCTGGTCCACGTTTTGGTCAATATTTCCGGAAAGGACCCAGCTATGGCCCTGGAAACTATTTCGATTTAAAGCCTTCATCAATACCTCTCATTTGATACGCATATCGCATAGAGAAATTTGTAAGGTAACCCCGGTCCACATTTTGACCGATATCTCGAAAACCGGATAATTTTTTTACCTAGAATCATGCCGAGCACCTAGAGAGTTTACGTTTCAAATTTCATTAAAATCGGTTAAGCCGTTCTCGAGGTTTGCGATTAGAAAACGAAACAGATTTCAAACTATTTATAAATTAAATGATATATTAAAACCATTTACAGCACAAGTGGTATAATTAATTTTCGGTGCTCGATAAAACAAGAGTTAATGGACAAAAAGTTTCGAAAACATCAATTTAAGTTAAAGAAGAGCTTTTTCTGAAGTTTCATGGAAAAAAGTAGTCCAAAAGTTCAATACTGATTTTTATATGAAGGGCTTAGAACCAAAAGGATCTAAGTAACATCGACGTTGAATTAAGATAATTAAGGTTAAAGTAAATTTCTTATTGTAAATTCTGGGTAAATGCGTTTGAAATGATTTCTGTCTAAATGAATGCAGGTTAGTCAACTAATTCAAAGGATGTTTACTGCAGATGGAGAATAGCTGCAAGTTTCCAAAAATTATTGCAATAAAATTTCGAACATTGATTGCTCGGCTAAAATAACATTTAAAAACTTTCCGAGTATGTAGTCTTGTAGCCCGTTTAATTTTAGTTTAGTAAAGTGCTAAACTTAATTTTGTAGGACGTCTATAGTTCTATATAATTTCCTATTCAAATATGAGCTAATATCTAATAAAAAACAAGTTAGGAAAGGGCTGTCTTCGGCTGTGCCGAAGGCTTTATACCTTTCATGAATACTCATATCTTTTTTAAGTGTCCGATTTTTAGTTACAATTGGTCTAAACTCTTCAGAACTGTTAATTTAAATATACATAGGCCAAACCACATTAATCAATTGATTATATGGAAGCTTTATGTTATGTTACTCCGATCTGTATGATTTTCGTGTGTAATGATTTACATATATGTTATGTTACTCCGATCTGTATGATTTTCGTGTGTATACCTTTATAATAAGTACTAACCTTGCAAAATTTTACGTTCCTAGCTTCTTATTTGCAAGATTTATAGCCCAAAACCCATTTATCGAAACTATGGCTTATATAGGAGCTATATGTTTTGTTTACACACATCACATTTATAATAAGTACCAATCTTGCAAAATTTTACGTTCCTAGCTTCTTAACTGCAAGATTTATAGCCCAAAACCAATTTATCGAAACTATCGATTATATGGGAGCTATATGTTTTGTTGGTCCGATCTGGGCGATTTTCACTACACACGTTACAAATATAATATGTACTAAACCTGCAAAAATTTAGCTCTCCTAGCTTTTTAATTGCAAGAGTTATAGGCCAAAAACCCGTTTATCGGAACAATCGATTGTTTGGGAGCTATGCATTGTATTGGTCCGATCTTGCTGGTTCCGACAAATGATTAATCCCATGCAAAATGGCGGCTCTATACCAAATTTCATCGAGATATCTCTAAAATTGAGGGACTAGTTTGCGTTCAAACAGACAGACGGACGGACGGACGGACAGACGGACATGGCTAAATCAACTCAGCTCCTAGCCTTGATCTATTCGGTGTACTTAATGGTGGGTCTATCTCTTTTTCTTCTCATACTTACAAACATCGGACCAAAGTTATAATACCATTTCATGTTCATGAAAGGTATAAAAAACTGCCAAAAATCAGCGAGACTTCTACATGTTCTTTTGGGCGAGCAATTAAATTTTATTGCTTGATCCTTTTGGCTCCAATCATCAATGCAATAAAATTTAGTACGTTTTTAGTCTGGCAAATATATGGCACTACAATGTCCGAAATGACTCGGATCTATTTGCCAACAAATAAACACCATATTTCACTATACAAATATGGGTACCTTAATTTAAAAAAAAATGTCACTTAGATCCTTTTGGTTCTGAGCCCTCCATATACAACTTTTAGCAAACCCTTTAATATCTCGACAGAAGAAAAAGTGGAGTTATACCACTTGTGCTTTAGGGGGCTCATATAACGGGACCTTCAACAACTTTAATCTATCAATATCACCCAACATCGGTGGAAATATTTACACTGGGCTGGGGATTAGTGCTGTTCTCTTTCAATTTGCCCAAACTGACCGGTAAGACGATAAGTCTCTCCTCAAATGGCTTTGCTTCACGAGAAACTAAATTAGAAGAAGGAATATCGAAGAGAAATCAAAGAAGGCAGCATACAGGGTGGCGCAAAAGTAATCTACCGATGTTTTTTGGCTGTAATTAAAAAAAAAAATTAAAAACTTTGATTCTTCTTGTGGATTATTTTTATTTGGTCTTTTAATTTTTCTTACATCAAGTCGAGAATATGATGTCATGTAAATGGCCGCCGCCACAGTTGATTGTCATTTGAGCCCTTTTTATAGCATTTTCCATCACTTTGGCCGCGATAGGTCCTCACATTCTTGACGGATATTGTCTTTAAGAGCTGCAAGAGTCTGAGGCTTGTTGACATAGACCCGCGACTTCAAAAAGCCCCACAAAAATAAATCTTGCTGGCCAATGCAAATCGCCAAAACGGGAGATTAGGCGCCCGGGAAATGCATCCTTCAGCATATCGGTTGTGGCACGTGCAGTGTGTGCTGTTGCACCGTCTTGTTGGAACCACATGTTTTCCAATCCCAATTCATCAATTTGCGGCAAAAAGAACTCGTTGATCATTGCTCTGTAGCGCTCACCATTCACAGTAACCGTTTGGTCCGCGACCGAAGGTCCGATGACTCCTCCAGCGAAAACAGCACACCATACAGTGACTTTGAGCGGGTGTAATGGCTCTTCGTGGGTTACACGCGGATTTTCAGTGCCCCAGAAGCGAGAATTTTGCTTATTTACGTACCCACTAAGATGGAAAGGGGCCTCATCACTCATGATTATTTTTGATGAAAAATCATCTTCCTCTTCAAGTCAGCAATATTCCGCGTTCTGGAGCAGTGTAGCGTAACATTGTTTATTAAGGTGTATTTTGCATGTGTTTACTACACAAATGTCAAAACAGAATTGATTTTAGGGGCCAATCGCAAAATTTATAGCATTTTCTGATAGGAAGATTACTTTTTCGCCACCTTGTAGTATCCCTGTAAGAGAGCCTTCGCGGAGAACTGGTTACTATCACCATATACGAGTATGATCGACGTTATGTACAACACAGCCATCCCACCGATACAATTGTATGGAGCTCTAGTCTGGTGGAAGGCGCTAGACAAAAAGAGCAAAGAAGTGAAAGCTGTCTAAATTCAAAGACTATCATGGCTGGAAAAGAAGCACACCTTAGGAAGGCCTAAACGGCATTTCCAAGCTGGTGTTGTACCACGTGTTCGTTCAAGGTTTGGCCGCAAAGGAAGTTCTCATTTGAACTTAATATTTTGAAGCCAACCAACTATGGGCACACTAGATGTTATGGCAAAGGGACTGAACTTGGTCAAGACGGCTGACCTAATAGCCAAAACGGACATTATTTCGTCAGTTATTAACTTCAGGGCGCAGAGTGTAAAGTATCCTTCAAAACAGGAATGGGAAACGGGCCTAGTCACTGCTGGAGCGATTACAATCTACACGGGCGGCTCAAAAATTTAAAATGGAAAGGGGGCTAGGCTATACTCTGAAGGTTTGCAAGGCAGGAAGTCAAATGACGGTGACTTGTGCAGTGTCCTCCCACCAGAAAAGCCAGATAGATTGCTGCACGAGAATGTATTACCAGCGATACATGTAACGATCTTTGTTGCTAGCCAAGGCATTATAATCGAACGTGATAAAATCTGATATGATTTGATAAAATCTCTGGATAATATCAACATTTCTCTCTGCTGGGTTCCCGGAGACGGCGGTATGCTGGGAAACGGAATAGCTGATGAGATGGCCAGGATGGGCTCTGAAGTGGACATACACGAAACAGACAACTCCGTCATTGGGCAATCTGTTAAGGATGTCATGTAGTTCAAGTCGAATACTACGCACTCAATAGCACTTCAGAGTAACACAAAACCTTGTACTACTGACATGCAGTTATACTGACCTGCATTGTACTGACCTTTTTCGTCGATTGGCCACAGCGAAGTCGTGCAACCATTTTCGCATAAACGAAATAAAATTGTAAGTGACTATAGCGCCACTGTTGTGTGAGTAAACGCACTTAAGCATTAGTTGTTGTTATTACATTGATCACTGATTACGATTCGCAGTATCAGCGGCTCTCCTGAGTGAGCGAAGAGTTTTATGGTCGAATTTCAACCACGGGCGAACTCTAGTTTAACAAATTTGTACTATCTTCCTCACCACTTCACGATTCCTCTTTATTTATCCCTCTATCTCCTTTTTGGTACCGCTTACTTTTCATAAAATTTTGTTGGTTTATAACACATATCGCGCCCTAAATACAAAAGGAACACAACTTGATTTGAACTCTTCTAGATAGCGCTTTATTTTTATAAAACCAAGCGGACGGTAGACCTTTAGTTGACGATAATAATTATTAAGAAAAAAACGGCTGTTATTGTTGATCAAGCTTTTGTGAAAGGATTAATGTCGAAAAAACCACCTGAAATTGTTTGGAGTTGTGAAATTAAAATGTAATATGGCGTTGTTAACTGAACGAATGCTATTCGAGGGGTTAAACCAATTTGGCAAGCTTTCCGAGTCTATTTCTGCCATGGAAAGCTTCTCAGAAAAATTCATCTGTCCCGCCAATTTTGAGGAAAAATTCAAAAGCGGCTCACCGCAAATTGGAAGAGAAGCTCGGCGCAAAAACCTCTTAGGAGATTAATGATAAAACTGTTGTATGCCGCGCCATACATTTTTTTAAACACCTTTATTAATTACTAGCAGACCCGGCAGACGTTGTCTTGCCCTGAAATCTAAATCCTAAACATACGAAAAAATGTGCATTCTAGCAGGAATTACACTGTCAGGTGCAATCATAGTTGCGACGTTGAATAGAAAATTATCAGTTTTAACGAATTTTGATGGAAAGCTTGGATATTTTTTAGGAAATGTTTCGAATCACTTCCAATTCCTGATACCAATGAATGCAGAGGTTCAGATGGAGGAGCCAGTGCCGGTAAACTAATTTTTCTATCTGCACAACATAACCCTTTCGTTTCACCTGAAAATTTCATTGCTAATTGGTCCAATACTTATGGATCTTTCCGCACAGTAATCAGTTGCAGAGTCGTACTGAAACGCAGCATGGTGCAGATTTAACGGGACGCCTCGATTGCTGTCGCTACGATTATGGCTGCTATAAGCTGATGTCTCACTATTTCGTATCCACCTTTGTTGACGCAAATCACTTTGTGATGAAGGGAAATCAGCACTTTGACGTACTCGAAAGTTTGAATGATTAGTGGGGTACCGCAATCTTTACTCAAGTTATGTTAATTTATGTGATTTTCGAAATTTTCGATATCGGAAAAGAAAGCGCGGTTATCATCCGATTTCGTCCATTTTCAATAGCAACTTGCCTTGGCCAAAGAGTAGCCTGCATAACAAATTTCATGCAAATACCTCAATCTTTACTCAAGTTATGTTAATTTATGTGATTTTCAAAATTTTCGATATCGAAAGAGGGGGCGTGGTTATAATTATATTGCGACAATTTTCAACAGCAGTCTACCTTGGCCAGAAAGTAACCAATACAACAAATTCCATGCAAATATTTCAGTTTTTACGCAAGTAATTTCAATTTATATGATTTTCGTGGTTATCATCCAACTTCGTCTTTCAATAGCAACCTACCTTGGCCAGAAAGTAGCCTGTATGCAAAATTTCATGCAAATATCTCAGTTTTTACTAAAGTTATCGTGTACACGGACGGACAGACGGACGGACGGACATGCCTTAATCAATTCCTCTTTCCAACCTAAGATCTTTCATACCTGGAACTCTATATCTAGCTCGATTATTTTGCGCCGTTTCGTAGTACCGTTATGTGGACAAAATTATGATACCCTTGTACTAGTACTCAATTATTTTAAATGATGACTTATCACAAAGATCTTGCTAAATTCAATATTTTTATACCTTTCATGAACATGAAATGGTATTATAACTTTGGTCCGATGTTTGTAAGTATGAGAAGAAGAAGAGATAGACCCACCATTAAGTATACCGAAATGATCAGGATGATAAGCTGAGTTGATTTAGCCATGTCCGTCTGTCCGTCCGTCCGTCTGTCCGTCTGTCCGTCTGTCCGTCTGTCTGTTTGAACGCAAACTAGTCCCTCAATTTTAGACCTATCTCGATGAAATTTGGTATAGGGCCTCCATTTTGCATGGGATTAATCATTTGTCGGAACCAGCCAGATCGGACCGATACAAAGCATAGCTCCCATACAATCGATAGTTCCGATAAACGGGTTTTGGTCTATAAATCTTGCAATTAAAAAGCTAGGACCTCAAAATTTTGCACTTTTCGTACATATTGTATAAGTAACATGTGTAGTGAAAACGACACAAATCGGACCAACCAAACATATAGCTCCCATATAATCGATAGTTTCGATAAATGGGTTTTGGGCTATAGATTTTGCAGTTAAGAAGCTAGGAATGTAAAATTTTGCAGGTTTGGTACTTATTACATATGTGATGTGTGCAGTGAAAATCATACAGATCGGACTAACATAACATATAGCTCCCATATAATCGATTGCTCCTATAACTCTGGTTTGGGCCATGTATTTTCAAATTAACAGTTTTGAAGAGTTTGGACCAATTGTAAGTAAGGATCGGACACTTAAAAAAGTTATGCGTATTCATGAAAGGTATGAAGCCTTCGGCACAGCCGAAGACAGCCCTTTCCTTACTTGTTTTTTTTTCAAATCGCTATACAGGTATATGATTTATGACTTTAAGAATTACAATTTTTTAAATAAACATATGCTAAAGTACTTGTATGTAGCTATCAATACGATATTCGAAATTTTTGTAGCGGCACTCTTAGGAAATACGTACTTTCATGAATGAGAGCCGATATGGCGAATAATACTATTTTTTATTAATTTTTTTGCAAATATGGCAACACCATATTAGATGAAGAATAGAAGTTAAACAAAGTTTGTGGGTAGAATCGTTTGGGAGGAGTTCGCTTACGGACACTTTTTTGGATTCATTTTTATATATAAGATACCCGTAGCCATATAATGTGTTTGAAGTTTTTTTATATTATTTATGTGTAAATTGAGATTCATTGAGGTGATTTGACTTAAGTTCGGGGTCATGGCTAGGAAAAATGAGGTTTTGGTGGAGCTAATTGCTTCCTTTAGGGGTAGTTTTAGGATAGTTGTGGAATGTTTTTAATACGATTTCGGAGTTGTTTCAGGGCCTTTTGGGATTATTTTCGAATTGTTTTATGGATCATTCTGTCTTGGTCTTTAAGCTTTTTCGGGTCAATTCGGTGTTGTGAAATAAGTATACGTTGAGTACCTACAACATATTTCAACACTCAGCCCTCGCTTACTCACGGAGATTTTCGTTTATGGAGTTGCTCATTTCCAAGAAGATTAGTAGTAGAAGAAATAACAACCGCGAAGGGACGCAAAAATACTACAGAAACAACCCCAAAAAGTCCTGAAAACAGTACCGTGATTCGAGAAAAACCTAAAAAAATTCCAAAAATGTCCTGAGAAAACACCAAAAAAGTGCCCAGAACAACATTGAACTTATCCCGAAGAAGCAAAATATGAAACGAATATAGTTTCTTGCTTTGAGGTAATTAAACACATCCATACACAGAAGACTAGTCCTCCAACTAGATACATATATGGTCGTCCTGGCCAACCCATAGACATATCGAGTTACTTGGTAAAACGCAAGTTCAATTTTCCGAGTTAACCAGGAGTCAAGCTCGCTATACAAAAGCTCAGAACGACTTATTATTGAAATTACTAACTGAAGGGTAAGCTTTTTTCTAATACCAAATAATATTTTGCTCATAACAACTTTTTTTTAGAAATGAATTATTATTATTTTCGTTTTTTGAAGCGTTTTAGTCCAAACCTTGTAGGGCTTGTGTTCGATTAATCGAGTAAGTTGAGCAATCAAATTTTCAGTTAATCGATTACTGGATTAATCAAAATTATGAGTAATCAAAACGAGCGGTAGCAATTTCAAAAATGGTTAATCAAAACCACTGATTAATTTACTCAGTTTTTTATGTGAAAGTTTGTCTTGAAATAGCTGAAAATAAAAAAAATTAAAAACCAAACATGCTTCAAAATATTAAAAAATAAAAAAATGTTAGAAAATTTTGAGATGTTGCCCGATCTCGAATTGGCAAAATTTCGAAGATGCAACACATGGTTGAAGTATTAAGGAATTTCTAAATTTGTGCCGTTTTAATATATGAGGCGGTTAAAAGAAAAGGGTGTAAGTGCCACTTTTGTCATTTTGAGAAAAACAGGTTCAAAGTTTAAACTCTGGAAAAAAAATTACGAGCATTTAATTTTTTTATTTTTATTAATTTTTTATTTCCAATATATTTTAGAAGATTGTTTTGTTCAGAGCTTTAAGGTGGTAGTACTTACACCCCTTTGCATGTAAAATTTTTATTTTTATTTACCACTTAATTTGTGAATAACACTAACATTATAAGTTTTACTTTATATACCTAGCTTTGCTAACATGAACGCAAACAATTTTCTTTATAAATTTTTTCGCAAATAATTAGCAAATAGTAAAACAAAAGACTGGTGAAATCAAAAGTTTATTGACAAACCAAAAAAAAATATTCAAAAGTTTTAACGTATGTAGATCACAGAGCTCAGGTACTTTTTTTTAATCATCATCAGACTCCCATTCAGCTGAAATTTTTTCTTAATTTTCAACCACAGGGCTTCCTGGGCTAGTGTTAGCTTCTGTATTATTGTTTACAGTTTCTCTCGCGCTTCCTCTGAGTTTTAGAGATGAATAAAAGTTATGATAGACTGGGAGAATAAACAAAGAGTTGTTGAAGGTTTTGGTATTAAAAAACATAATATTGCTCAAAACACTGTCACAAATAGCAGGTAGATGTCGCTTTTGGAATATAATTTATATATATAATTTTGCCACCAAATAAAATGTTTTATTAATGTGATTGTGCACTTAACTAATTTTTTGTGATAAAGGCACTTACACCCCTTTGCTTCTAATCACCTCATAAGATTAATCATTTTATGCAAAAAACGATTAATCAAAAAGGCGATTAATCAATTAATTTTGTTTTTGATTAATCAAAATCTTGCCCAGTCCTAAAACCTTGTAAGGATGTATCAGAATTGTAAAGGAATGCAATCATGTCGGAATGAAATCCATGCGTTTCCATTCACTGCATAACAGTTTTGGGTTGCAGCCTTTCTTCATTTTTTGGAATTAATTATTAATTTTTGCATTCCGGAATAATTATTCGTCTTTTTTATTCCCTGGATTTTATTCCTCGGATTGAAAATAGAAAAGAATGCATCCCGCACAGCTTTAAACCGGGATGGGCAAATATTTGGTTCCCCAATCAATAAGAGCCCGCGAGTGCCAGAAGAGTAAGAAATACATATGCACAGTGAGTGCCACTCAAAATGGCCCGCTTGGCTATTATAATATATTGCGAAATCTTCTTTTACTAAACTTGGTATAAAAACATATGTATTTATGGAAAAATTCAAAATATTCTTTGAAAATTCAAAAAAGACCTACAAATTTTGAAATTCGGGGAAAGGATTTCCGAGTATGCAGTTTTGGAGCCAATTAAATTCTAGTCTTATAAAGTGCAACTCTTATGAGATTTTCACAGTATATTTTTGGGTTCACGGGTTACACGCCGAAGGGTTTTTGGCCTAAATTAAAGATATTTGGATATGTGTGTCACTTAGTCAAGATTTAAATGATTTTGGAAAAGTGGGCGGTATCACGCCACCAATTTCAATTTGTCATAACTCTGAAGGTTTTTACCATACATTAATGATATTTGGATATCTGTGCCAGGAATAAATAACGAGGAAGGGCCATGTGGAGAGGAAAGAGGGTACCATTTGTCAAATGCAACTGTTTCAACCGTTCTACTAGCTATTCTCACATGAGTGTATTCCAGATCTGTTGTACTAAGCTTTTGTTTGCTTTAATTTAATTTACTCCATAAAATCAATGTAGGCTTTATAAGGGTCATCGACATACTTATTTAAAATTTAAGATTTCGGTGCATTTCATCTTCTGAAAATTTCCAAAAAATCCTACGAATAAACAAGAAAGAAGTAGACATAAACACAATTTAAAATATTTACTTAGCGGTTTCAGGGTAGCGTAAAAGTCAAACCTATTTTTTCAACTTATTTGAATTGCTTTATCTTCATATACGATACATATATAATACTTCTATATTGCTAGTAAAGAACTGTGAAGCGTGAAGACAAAATCTCGTTGGCGTCGTCAATTTTTTTGAATAAAAGGGGAGATGAAATATGTTTGTTTATTTGCTTTTTCTTATTATTACTTGCACTAATGTAATGTACAAAAGCCAGCTTCGCACTCACAATTTTTCAAAATTTAAATAATGCATTTTCTAACCATAGAAACCCTATAAGCTCAAATAATAAATATATTACGCTTTATATTCAATAGATTGGCCTTTTCATATTTAATTTACTCAACTGTGGTTATATACGCTCCTATAAAGTACAATTTGTGTAAAGAAGTCAGTGACCCCTGCCTACCCCTTCCATAAGTTTTTTCCGCGCTGTTTTCGCCGCGCTGCTTCAATGCACTAACACTAATAAAACTAGCTCATGCGCATAACTTGCATTAGAAGTGTCTCGTGTAATAATGATTGACCAGCTTCCAGCATATTGGGAAGATACGATACTGGCAATATAGAAGTATTATATATATGTTTATCTTACAACCATATTCTGTTGCCGGAGAGTGATTTTGAGCTGACTGTTACAAAATATGAGTACTTAGAATATACACAAATAAGTCTAATAAAATCCGATCCGATTCATATCATCGTTCTGGTGAGATTATATGTATAAAGTTATGTTAACTGCAAAAATTAAGAAAACCTTCATCCATTTCCAACAGTCTTAAACTTACGTTTTTCAATGTACTAAAAGGAGTTTAGGGCTTTTACGGCGAAGGCGACGGAATTTGCGAAAATAAATGTATATTTGGCCGATTTTTAATTAGTTAATTAAAGTAGTTAATTTTAATGAAATTTTGTATATTATTTAAAAAATAAATGTAATAAAAATGTCGTATACTTGTGCACTTGTGCCTGATACGATCCTTACCTCAAAGCCGGGGTACAATATATTTGCCGTTACGAGTACATTGGTAGAATATCTATATGTTTCAAAGAAAATCGCTAAATAATCGCGATTTTTGCACGGCTTCGTTAAACCACATTTTCTTCCACATATGAGAAAGGTTATTTGTATATTCGGTGCAGTGAAATAAAGCCCAAGGAAATAACGCCCATGGGCATTATTTCCCACTCAAAAGAAAAAAAATGCCCATGGGCTTTATTTCCTTTTTAAAAAGTGTGTTTGAAGGGTG
The DNA here is from genome assembly GCA_951509765.1 of Sphenella marginata. Classification (NCBI taxonomy): domain Eukaryota; kingdom Metazoa; phylum Arthropoda; class Insecta; order Diptera; family Tephritidae; genus Sphenella; species Sphenella marginata. Next base: position 35,864,590 of record OX608079.1, on the reverse strand, counting down.
CTATCACCTTTTGCTGATGGGTGTTATTTCCCCTTTCGAAGAGAAATAAAGCCCACGGACGTTAAAAACTAATTAAAACAAGCTGATTCAAGAATTAAGTTTGCGTACCGTGGCACGTTGCCACGGTTCAGGCAACCACCAGGAGTTGGCATGGCGTAGCCCAGGGAAGGCCGCCAACGCGGAAAGGTGTTCTGCACATAAATACCAGGGATCTGACCTGGGTCAATTTTCGGTTTTTCACTAATAGCTTTTTCCTAATCAACAGTTAGTGTTGCTCGCTCGTAAAATCCTAAGGGAGTTATTTCTCTTTTAAAAAGGAAATAAGAGCCTTGGGCTTTATTTCTTTTTGCGGATGGACGTTATTTCCTTGGGCGTTATTTCAGTGCATCTGTATATTCTGAAAGAGGATCTAAAACTGCATCACCAACATGTTTTACATACTTACTTACATATCATGTTACTTACTTTTGTGAAATGCATTTAAAAATGCAATTTTGGTTACTCATACCCGAGGTGTCAAAGAAAATTAAAAATAAGAAGAAGACATTTTTCGAGTATGCAATTTACATTTAGTTACGGCTTAGCAAAGTGCAAGTTATAAATACCTAGGGGTTACTGTTGATTTTTGGCAACTTTTTTTTTAAGGTGAACCGGTTTTATTTTTATTTCAAATACGGTTTTAAAGCAGTTTAGGAACCGAGTTGGGTAAAAAAGAGGTGAAAAAAGCATTCTGTCACTAGTGTTAAATTAAGAAAAGCAGATTATGACTTCAAATGTTGTCAGGATGCAGCATTCTCCGTTTTCCTGTTAGGGGGGAGCCCCAAGCCCCCTTTTAAAAATCCTGTAAGTGACCAAAATAATTTTGTTTAGTAAAGAACTGGTTAGAGTCCTCACCGTTAAATCCTAACCTTCTTTTAGAATTTTAGGGCTAAGCATAGTTCTCCCAAAATCTGGACTAAAAGCTCGCATGGCCTATTTTTGTGGCTCTCTATAACTCAGTAATCTGAAGCAATAAGTATGTCTAAGTAGTAGAATATAAAAACCGAAACATTGCCTTTTATCATCCAAGGGCATTTTGTTATCGCCCATTCACTGCAAATAGTGGGGAGCATATTCTTTTTGTACAACTTTTCACGAAAATCGACTTTTCGGCCTCCATTAGACGTCAAGTAAATGTGGTATGAGTATTTACTTGGCCGAATAAGCTATGTAGCTCAAGCATTCGTCTTTACTGGTCAATGTCGATTAATTACGTGTCAGTTATTTAAAATAAATTAAATTACCTTTTTTAATGAAACTAAACCCAGTCACCTTACAAAAAAAAGCCAAAATCAACGGTAACCCCTAGGTATTTAAAATTTGATCTTTTGATTAGTCGAAACTAACCGTTCTATAAATCTGCGTACTCGAAAAGTTACTTCTTCTTATGTATTTTTAATTTTCTTTAACGCCACGGAGCGAATGAGTAACAAAAATTGCATTTTCAAATTCATTTCACAAGAGTAAATAACATGATATACATACATATTAAAGGTAAAACATGTTGGTGATGCAGTTTTAGATTCTCTCTCAGAATATATAACTTTTTCCCATATCTGGAAGAAAACTTAGTTTTCCGAAGCTGTGCAAAAAATCGACATATTTTGCGATTTTCTCAAAAACGGCCCCCGCGATGATTTTTTTTGCCATGATTTTATTTAGCATACGAGTATATTATATCAAGGCAACACTAAATTTACTGTACCACGACTTCGAGGTAAAGATCGTTTCAGCCGCACCGTAAATGTATATATCTACATATGACCAATTTTCCGGCTGCTAACGTTACATTCGCATGGAGTTTTTATTTAGTTTATACGAAATAATAACAAAAATGTTAGAAACGTCCAAGGTTTTGCTACTTATGCTATCAGGTAGGCCTATACCTCCATTTTAAGAGTAAAATTATGATATTAGTTTGATGGCTACTATACCGTAAAAGTTATAAGCGCGTTAAACGCACTGCTAACGTTACATCATTTGGAAGTGAGATCAAGATACAAATCATGTTTGGTTTAATTTCTGCGAACTTGCTGAGACAATCATCCCAATTTTTCTTCATGTTATATAGCAAGGATGCCACAAGGTCATGGCATACCGCTTTACCAAAATCTTTAGGATTTTTTAGCGTAATTTAACATAAAATAAGGCACTGCCTACGTTACACAAAGCACTGCTAACGTTACACGTGCGAAAACTGAGTATCTGTACATATAATAAAATTGTAACCGTTGTTCTCTCAACCAGTTTTGGAGTTATCGACCAATATGTGGACCAAGGGCGATCCAAAATGTGTTATCAAATAAAAGGTGCTGATGAGTGCTGCAATAAGTAATTATATTTATTTTTATGATATATGTGGTCACAAGCAATAATCGCTTATATTGCTGATTATATATATATTAATTGGTTACAAATAAAGGTATATTAAATAGTTATAATTATTTTTATATGCACCCTTGTTTGGATGTAGGAAAACAAGAAAAAGACCACAGTACTTGCAATATTTGTCAAAAAAAAAACTACTTGGTTTGTTTTTCCAGAAAATCGGTCATATATACTTTTATACTTGTTGATAAACCAAGTATATTGTTAATACAAAAAAAGTTTAAACTTTAAATTTTAAGAAAAAGTTTAATATATTTAAAATACAAAACTTATAATATATTTACTTAGAATTAGAAGTAAAAATATGTCCTAATACAAATTGTTGATTACGACTAGGGCTGCCAACTTTATAAAACGCAAAACAAGCATATCTGGGCTTAGAAAATTGTCATATATGAAAATTATTGTTCACACTTTCTAGTTGTACTATACATAGCCGTACCCTTTCACTTCGGACACAAATACTACTTATTTAAAGCCAAGTAATAAAGTGTAAATTGAGAGCGGGTTCCCTTCCCCGAGACGCTCAACTTACCTTCGAAAATTCTTTAAAGTGGGGCATTTGAATGGTAGGGTTCGTGAAGCGTGTCATTTTGGTGCATGCACAGTTTTATAATCAGTTTCATAGATTTCACTGCCGCTGTGTTAAGCATCACAGAAATATATTTGGCCTACAAATTGGATGGTACAAAAACGGGTCCAACGGCCAACAATAACGTTGGAAAAATATTTGTTAATAATAGGATAATAATAGTTTTTTCACAGTTCGTTGCCAATGATGTGTACAAAAATAGTTGTACATGCCTCCAGTCATAATGGGATAAATATATACAATGAAAATGTTGCACTTTGATCTCATAGTACGAATCATAATTACGACAATAGCATCCACACTAATAGAATTTAAGTCAGTATGTCTATTTGTATATTTGAGAGCGCATCACACAAAATCGTCTTAATGGAATTCAATTCAACTACATCACTAGACGTCTAACTGAAAAATTTAAATATATTTTATTTTGACAGCACGATCGGGTTCGAAATTATCGACCAATATGTGAAGTAAGGTCCAAAGATCTTCGGGCCAAGAAACGAGGAACCCAATCGATCAAGTAGTGATCGATGGCAAACATAGCTTCGCCGTTCTTTGTGCAGCGTAGAGCACAGTAACGGAAGAGAAGTTTTATGCTGGAAAGCTGCGTATGACACAGACGGCTCATAACGTACTGATCTCAAAGAGCAATCTCCGATCTAAAGATGTCAATGACCTGTGGGAGTATATTTCTCAGTCACTACATACCTCCCGCTGTGGATACCATAGGGTTCCAACGAGTCGCCAAGGAGAAAGAGACCCGCCTTTTAGGAAAAAGAAACGGGAGACCGAAAGGCGTGACCGTAAGAAGTTGGGTGACCTGGCGAAATATACAGAGCTTACTACTTATATTGCTGAAATATGATAGAGACAACGACCCCAATCCCTGACAACATCCCACAACGCAATTTTTAAAATCTGCACTTTCTTATACGAAAAGTCGGGCTTTTCAATTTTTTTTGGTTACGTAAAATTGTTTGACGACGTGCAAGAAGATTTAATGATGACCTACATATATGTATGTACACATATTAAATCACGATTTCTTTGGCTAGGCATGTTGAGCGAATGAATATATGTATGTGTTCTTATCGGCAACTGCCGAAGAAATCGGAAGACTACTACTTCGACCAAATCACCAAATGAATCAGTTTGCAGAACGAAGAAACGACTGGAGCTACGTTGGACTCCCAAAGTGTTAAAACGATTAAGCGCTATTTAAATTGGTAAGTAACTAAGTAAATGATTTACTAGAATATCTCATTTATATCGAACTCTCCGACGTTGGATCTCAGACAGATATTATATCGAAGTGCGAATATTTATTCCTCGATTTGCTTGAAATGCATGCTAAGGATTTTTTGATAATCGGATGCTACACATTGGTTAATGAATTAGGTGAAAAGCATATGAATATTTAGTTTTGCGTATTGACTATCTCCTCTGAAGATTTGGACGAAAAAAACGTAGACAATAAGTTTAAGAACTTTGGAAGGTGAAAAAAGTCAAATTTACCGCTTTTTCAAGTGGTACTCTTAATTTTCTTTTTGGTATTTGTTTTATAAAATTTTGAGGCATCAATGTACCACTTTGAAATTTTACCAGTGTGTAGTTTTTGAGACGGAGATTCTAAAAATGTAAGCGGGGTTGTTGTGCTCCTCCAATATTAAATGTTATCATCAATGAAAGTAGCGATACTCTATATTTGGCCATTTTCAATATTTGTGAATATGAGCTTATAAGTTTTTGAGGCAACAGAGTATTACAATTTTGGTTGTACGTAATTTGATGTGCTCCCTTTAGTTTTCAAGGTAGAGGCAGAAATGTCGAGCTAATTTAGTGCGTAACTTTTTTACGGTAACATTTTTTTTTTTTTTAGGCACAGCTACAGTGTTACTTTTATTACGTGTTACACTTTTGTAATTTGTTGTCCTACACTAACTACAGTAGTATAAAACCAAATGCCTCATTTTGAAATATTAGCATAACGAAAGTTATTGAAATTTGTACAAGGGGAAAATATGGAAAAATATTTCTAATTACTTCCAAACTAATTTTTATTCAAACGTTAGTGAAATGAAACACAAATTTATCATAATGATTAAAAAAAATCAAAAAATGCAAGTATACATACATCATTATTTCTCTCAGGGTTGGGCCACTTTGAATAAAAAATTATTCAAATAAAAAATAAAAAATTATTCATCATTTTTTAAATTTTGAGTGATGAGTGACTGGTTATTTCTTATTCAAAAAAATCCAAGTGATAAATAACATGTTATTTTTATTCAAGAAGTGCTTGAATAAAAATAATATGTTATTCGTCACTCAAGAAATCCTGAGTGATGAATAACATGTTATTTTTATTTTTGGAATTCTTGAATAACGATAAAACTTTATTTTTATTCAGTTATTTAAAAATAAAAAATAAGTACCCTGAGATCCCGGAAAATTATACCCATATGCGCATTATATTTGTCGTCATTTTCGGTATCATTTCGGAACTGTTTCGGGATTGTTTCGGGATTTTTTCGGGACTTTTTCGGATCATTTCGGGATCATTTCGGGATCATTTCTGGACTATTTTCGGGATCATTTCGGATTGTTTCGGGACCTTTTCGGGATAATTTCGGGACTATTTTCGGATTATTTCGGATTGTTTCGGGATTATTTCGGGACTATTTTCGGATTGTTTCGGGACTTTTTCGGGATCATTTCGGGACTATTTTCGGATTTTTTCGGGACTTTTTCGGGATCATTTCGGGATCATTTCTGGACTATTTTCGGGATCATTCGGGATTGTTTCGGACTTTTTCGGGATAAATTTCGGGATTGTTTCGGACTATTTTCGGGATTGTTTCGGGACTTTTTCGGGATCATTTCGGACTAT